>JAMKCH010014959.1:0-30592 GCA_023653785.1 Ophioderma brevispina | reverse complement strand
CAAATATTTGTACGGGTCAATTTTTTAAATACTTCATTTCAAATTAGGATGGCCCTCACATTCATCTTGAAAAAGAAAAAAAAAGGTTATTTGCTAATCCACATCATACACATTACTATATGAACGTCGGCTCGGTTCTCCACAGCCACAGAGTCGCGAGACACTAGGGTTGTTATAATTTCAGCCGATTTATATTCTCATGGTACATCTTATATATAGCGAATTATATACCCCATATATCGATCCCTGTCATCTGATTGGTTCAAAGTGGAGGCAAAATTCAACTAGCTTCAGAAGAATTGACCAAACTGAACTATGCCCTGTGAGAGCGGCCATAGTTCATGAATTATGCCCGGGACACCTCTTCCTAGCGTAAGGACTGTTGTACAAACTATTCATCCGTATTAATGGAGTATACCTATTGAAGCTGGTGTAAGAGATGCATAGAAGGCAGCCCCTGATCGTATGAAAACCATTAAGGCAAGCGGGTGAATGAAAGGAGCCGTACCACTTTATGATCCTTGGGCTGGTTCGAGGGTTGGGATTTATTTCCGTTCAAAATGAGGGTCGGTACTCGAGTCGAAGCGCTTCATACCCCGCTAGCCCTTAATGAGTTCGATCGTATTTTGTTTACTCGTACTGTGAAATGTCTGAACCCGCAAAAAAACAAAAAAAGCATCAGACCATCAGTATCATGCTTTGGGCTTGTAGATGATGAATCGAAAGGAATAAGAGTGCAGCTCAGAGGTCTAATACCAACTGCAGGGTAAAGTTAAGAACACCGTGAAGATATTCGGGGATTATTTGACATCGATTACGCGGCCATCACAGGCCATGTAAAACTGCCGAATTCGGAGCTGCGATCATCTAGTCAATGAATGCAAAAGGAAAAATTGTACTCATCTTCGACCAAAAAATGGCAAGAAGTCGATTACGCCGATCCGTTTTGGACTTCAACATCACATTCTACCTCAACACATGAAAGGTTGATTGTTAATCTTCACACAAGTTTTCTCACCCTATTCACAAATTGGTTAAACCCTGCATGCATACCCATGCCCATGCATGGCCTACCCATGGCGATCCTGTCGAGTACCCCAGCTACGATCACCACAACGATCCTGTAGCTGGTGGTCCCTAAACAATATAGGGTTAAATACTTAAACAACAAGTTTTATTGTTTAGCATTACTTCAAATAGCTCTCCTTAGTGTGTTTTGGATCCAAATCATCTCTCTGCAAAGCTTTATTTGATGGAAAAGTAATTTTTTTCTTCCCTAGATATGACGGGACCCAACGACAGGATCATGGTCATGATGATATAGGCCTGTGTTTTAGCACCTGGCTTAGATGTTCTTTTAACCATCAGATGACAAGAAATCTATATTTCGGTATATAAAACAAATATTGACTGCTTTTATTCGAGGCAAACTAATCCCTCGGTGATCTCCGAAACATACATGCCCCTCGGCTCGTGGTTTTCGAGATCACCTTGGGCCTAAGTTTCAAACCATGCCCCTCATAGCATCCAATATTTGTATTTATACCTTTTCTGAATCCTTGATCAAAAACAAATATTATGCGACTGCTATCGAGTATGTGATGCGCGCATACGCATTATGAACAATGGAGTCAGGTCTAGGTTTTCTTTGAGGGCTGCTACCGGTATCCTGTTAACCATACTAACTGTCCCATTGTTATTAGACAGTTTATTTTTATCATTTGCAGATGTAACTACAACTGTTGTCTCAAAAATTGGAATTTTTTTTAAAGCCCACTCTTAAAACTATTTCTACTGAATGCTCAGTACTCATAGTAGAGTAGGTGAATGATTATAATAGTCCCCACTAACCGGTGAAGTAAATCCATGCAGTAATTTTAATTCGTAACAATGCCTTTTTGTTGGGAGCTATCAAATGTTCGGGGGAGCCGATCCTTTTTTTATAGTTGTTTGTTACTTAACAAAACTGCCGGCATTGTCAATACGCCGAAGAGTACCTGCACTCCTACGGGAAGGGTACACAAGCCAAGTCGCTGATTTCCTCGCAATATCGCAGAGTACAGTCCTGTTAAAATTCCTCAATACATCATCGGGGGAGATGGTGGGTTATTTGAGGCCACTAAAATCTTCAGGCATGGCCACAATTGCTACCAGACGAGTTGATCGCCGACTGCTTATCTGTGCCGTAGAGCCCAAAAAATGCCAACAAGCCGCCTTCGTCGTTTGTGGAGAAGACACTATGAATCAAAACGTTTTTTCTTCTCCTTTTCCCTCTTTTCCTCCACTGTAGATCATAGATTGCTACACATGGTTACCCACCGAGCAAGAGGATTGACCAAATGTTCCACGCCAACCGTTCACACAAGAGTTGATCGACTTACTTGGCAAGAGCCGCTACAACATTGTAGACTATCAAGCTGAAGACAAGGTTCGTTCGTCGATTACGTGTTGAGAACCCCGAGATGACTGTATTCAGGAATCGACTCAAGTTGGTGGCGGCTCATTGATGGTCACTGACCGGTAATTCATTATGGAGAAAAATATCACGGTGTGTCAGCATGGAAACACATGAACAAGGTTTGTGTACCTTGGACATTCTGCAAAACCACTGTCTGCCCAAAGAAAGGTTTATGTAAACAAATTTCGGCTGCAAGACGACAATTTGTACGGTTACGGCCCGCGCCGGGCGCTTCGTGAGACATTTCTTAAGGCCCGATGGGTGGAGGGTATAACCCCTGGCCTGCTTGCTTCCCTGATTTGAACCCTATCGAGCCTGCTTGGATGCCTTAGGCGGAGCATCATCACAGGGACATCTCTTTCTTCAACACTACAGGATTTAGCCTCAGCCTCTTACTGATTACATCATAAACAACCGTGTGGACAGTATGCCGCGTGACGGTCTTGACGCACTGATTCAGGCCGGGGTGGCGATACTCGATATTAGTGTACTAATTGGACGTTTTAAAAAATACTATTGAACATTTCGATGCAGGAAATCACCCAAAGATATGTTTTAATGTAAAAATGACTGATGTGAAAATTTGTAACAAATCCTTAAATCTGCTGTTTAAATGCCCCCCTTTTTCCTTCAGGCTAAGTACACAGTTCGTAAAGGGTTATGTGGATAAGTTCAAGGTCGGAAGAGATGCAAGCCCTTCAAGAGTAGGTGGCGAGTATACACCTAGATATAATAAAGAACTCAGCAGTGAATCCTTCTATATAAGTGGTAAAAAAGATGTTATTTCCAACCTTTATGCGCAACAGTGTATGATAGAAAAAACGAGTTTTCACCAATTCATTTAAAAAATAAAACAATGGGTTGAGCATGGATGGAGCCGAAATTTTCCAAAATCTCAGCAACTAAATCAATTACTAGTAGTGAAACGATAGCAGAATATTATTTGAAACGTGTTTAGATTGTGATTTGATCAAAAGACGTCGAAACAATAGATGTGGTTTGAAAGCATGTTAAACAAGTGTGTAACTTACATGGTTTTCGTTTTGAAAGCTTGGCCGCTAAAACAAATGTACGGTTTGGTTCACACAATTACTGATATTTTCTAGAACCAAACAAATAACAAACCTTTTGAAGTAATATGCACCTCAAGTTGATACTTCTGTGGGTGAAAGTAATGCCCCTAACAACACACTTATGTTCCGATAATACCAAACGTATTGAGAAGCCAAGCACTTGAAAATATATGATAGTGTATATGAATTTTGCTCGAAGTTCGTTTCCTCCTGTTCGTTCTCGGTGCAGACTAACACGAATACCCTCTGCGAAACCAGGCCAATTACAATAGGCTTAGTGGTAAGAATTATTTTCGCCATGTGCAAATGATACATTTGGTGTCTTAGTTGGAACCGGAAAGGATGAGAAAAAAAATAAAAAAAATAAAAAAAATAAAAAAAATAAAAAAAATAAAAAATTTAAAAAGTTTTTTAAAATACCGAATTACACCTTTGCGGTTTGTAATGGAAGTTCTGGGAATGTAATCGTATCCTACCCGGGATCATATCATCAGGTACTACACGAACACAACGTACCGGAAGACAAACCGTGATATCAGACTCGACAGAAAGCGTCAGTAGTATAAGAAATATTTTGCACGTCGGCAAGCCGTCCGTTTGAATTTGTCTTAACCAGTAGAGAAACCCCTGACTCTTTATACACCGGAATCAATCCAAACATAGTGAAATCCATAATTACCAAAAACTGAAAAATTGTCAAGTATAAACAAAGAAGAGGTGACGGTGGGTGAGCGTTCAAAAACTCTGTTTTAACTCGTGCTGTCTCAATCCCAACCCCCTCAGAGAAATAGAAAATTCATGAAGGTTGGAATATTTTATTCAGGACGATCTTTTCAGGTTGGTCATCTCCAAAGACGAGACAAATTTGAGTTAATATATCATTAATAATAATAATAATGAAAACTTATGGTGCCCGGTACTCCATCAAAAAGATGCTCATGCGCCAAGCGATCGACACATCACTTGCAAACCAACATAAGCCAGCCGATTAAGCAAACAAAACATAACCTATTACAAATAATAAACCAAAAGAGAGAAATGATAGGTTTGTCATGATCACCAGCATCGGGGACATGACAAGAACAAATAATTAAAGTGAACAGTGCGGTTAGATGACAAACCATCATTTTCACAAGAATTCAAGTACACATATGTAACAACAGTAATCAAAAAATCAAAATGATTAGAGTCAGAACTATGAAAGCAGGATTATAAAAGAATTCAGTGAGGAAGCTGACTTAATAACGTCTGGAAGTCGATTCCAAAGAAATGGAGCAGCAAAGACAAAAGGAGCGGTATCCCTGATCTCAACATCCGTGGTACAGAGAGTAAAGACCTTTTTAGAAAAAAAAATATCGTAAATCACGAGTTGGTTTTATGGCAGAAGAAGATCTGAGATGTAAGAAGGAACCACATCATGGTTGCACGATTAAACATAAACAAGTGGCATTTAAAGACCATCTATGATGAATAGGTTAACCAGTGCAGGTCCTTTCGAACAGGAAATCTGCTCCTTGGTTTTGCGCGGGGAACCAATCCGCAGCAGCTATAATTTGTAAGCGAGCAGTCGTTTGAACTAAGTATCTGAAAGTCCAAAAAGAAGAGAATTCCATGTCCAGAGCGAAGTAACAAATGATGCACAAGTGTTACAGTGGACATTATATTGAGATATTTCCGGATAAGTCCAATGTTTCTTAGATGAAAAGAAGACGACTTGTTATGTTAGAAATATGGTTCTTTAAAGTCATGTCTGCATTAAAGATAGTGCCAAGGTTGCGAACTAGTTGATAGACGAATGCTGTGACACTTCCATTTGAAGGATGAGGAATGCAAGTTTTGCACGTGATGTTTAGTAGCAAGAATGATGAATTCTGTCTTTGTCTCATTTAACTTGAGAAAGTTAGTAGACACCCAGCAGCGAATTTCAGAAATACATAATTCCCAGTTTTTGCAGAAGCAGATCAGCTTCAATTGACGTGGGCACTAAATGAAATATAATCTGTGAGTCATCAGCATAAAAAGGTGGTATTGGAGGTTATATTTTTTGATGATTTCACCAAGGAATGCTCGTATATATTGACAAAAGCACAGGACCAGTACACTTCCTGGAGATAAAATTACACCGAAGTCAAGCTGTGATGGATGGAAAATTGTCAGAAATTTTAACACTTTTGATCTGCTTGATAATTACGACATAAACCAGTGAAGGACAGTCATCAAACACCCAGTTGTTAAGACGATTAATTAAAACACAGTGATCCACAGTATCAAAAGCAGCCGACAGATCAAGGCGAACAAGAGCAACAACTCTACCTTGAATCCAGGCGCACTATGAGAATGTGATCTGAACGTTAAGCAGAGCTGTTTAAGTGCTGTGGTACGCACGATAGGCAGTTGGAAATCGTCGAGTAAGATGGTTTACGTTGAAGAAAAGGCGATATTCTGGCAAGAATACGCGTTCCAGGTAGCTTGGCTAAAAAGACAATTAGAAACAGGTCTGTAATTTTCAGAATGTCGTGCTCACGACTTGGTTTCTTTAGAAGTGGTCGGACAATTGCAGATTTAAAAGATGAGGGAAATGCCCGAAGCATGGACACTGATTGGATAATCCGGGAATGGTTGGCACAAGGTATTGCCACTAGTCTTTAACAAATCAGTAGGAAGTGGATCCAATTCACAGCTCTTGATATTCACACGCAGGTGACACTTTCACGAGGTAGAGATTATTGTAACCTCTACAAAACCTTAGTGTTAATATTTCCTAAAGCTACAGATTCAAGTTAAAGGAACGTTCTGACTCAGGCAAAATGCTTCAGAGACACCATCAAGTGTTGCTTCTCAATCTTTCGTATTATAAACATAATTGTGTTGTAGGGGCCATTACTTGACCCACGACCGATCACACTTCCCCCGCCAACCCTTCAAGTTGAGTATTAAGTATATATGTGCTTAATCTTCGGGTGTTTCTGCGAGCGAATGGTATTTTCGTCTGTATTACTACCAGAAGTAGTTCAATGGGCCCTGCGATAAATAACACCCAAATGGCATTATCAGTGATTGAAAACCATGGCGGGATGTGCTGCCATCCAGGCGTGATCTGCATCAACGTTTTCTAGGACGTGCACAGTATGATTGGGGGTATTCATAATATCAAGCCAAGGCTTATACTACATCTGTATCAAGTCTTATTTCCAGCCTACTGCGACTGATTCTTACAGGGGACGGGTCCGTGGTGCGGTTGAGCGCTGTTGGTCCGGTGTAAAGAAATTGAAAGTCCTACCTATAAAAGTGTCCGTAGGACAGGCAGCAGGTTTCAGAGACTGGGAGCTACGGACGCCCAGTCTCTGCAACCTGTTGTCTGTCCTCGGACGCCCAGTCTCTGAAACCTGCTGTCCGTCGGCACTCGCTCTCTATAATGTGCCCGTCCGTCGGACACTCGCCCTCTATAACCCGTGTCCGCGGGCCCACGATCTTTGTAACCTCATGTCTGTAGGACACTCAATCACTAGAACCTGGTGTTCATAGCGACACTCATTCTCTGATATAGTGTCCTATGCGGACTAGTGCTGAAATATCGATGAAGTTAACTGTATCTGAAACAAAATAATGTGTTTGACTAGAGACCCTATTTTGGGGGACACTCATCTTCATACCACTCTCACGACATTGAGAGTCCCCAGGTCTAGGACTCTGTATTACTATGACATGAATTCCTATGCCCTGAATATGTTTATATAATATTAATATAGAAACACTAAAAGCGAAGCATTTAGTGCAATTAAAATGCGCGACGATTTCGAGAAGTCTGCGTGGTACAGCGGTAAGAACTTCAGATTACAAAGTAAGTATAAGTGTAGGATAGGGTAGTGTATTTATAGGTATGATTAACACAGGTTCGAATCCCCATCATGGCCTAGCTTTCACTTCAAAACATGTTTTTGATAATTTTAGTATAATAATTTATTTTTTTGCCCCTCTCTGTGTTTCTATATTATTTGTTTGTTTCTAATTTCTTGATGGAATTTTAAGATATAATTATTACTTTACATCATTAAGTGTTCATTATGGAAAGCATTGCATTTAACTTTCTTTCAAAAAAGATGTTATCAAAATAAGTGCCAAAAGCATTGTTGCGAAGCTCAATTTTGAGGTTTGCACAAATCCAAATTAAAAGGCATCATACAAAATATGAAAGGATCTGGATGACATTTTCTCATGCAAAGATCCATTTTTGTTTTAATGATTGCCATTATTCAAAATGTGGAGATGAAAACACTCACAAATTGAGTAAAACTCCGATTGAGCTTGGTCAATTTTTAAAATTTTAAATTCAGCACCTGCAAATGATTTCGAAACATCTTGTGGTATTGGACAGCGACAGTGTTATTTTAAAATTTTCTTTATGTTCGCCATGTATGTTTTAAGTTGAAAGTCAAACATTTGGTAAATAGTCAGGCTGCCTCAGAACTTAGCCTAGGTTTTTCATTTTCAAGTGCTTATTGACATCATAAGGTTTTAAAATTTAACTGGTTGTGAAATTCTCAATGTCGTTTTTATGGCTGAGGTCCTTTGGTTTTCAAAAGGCCGTCAAAATCCTCAAACAGACTATAAAGGATATTTTCATAATAGCTTGCACATTTGAAGTAAATATTTAAAATAATTATTGCAAGATAAAACAGTCTCTAAGATGCCCCCCCCCCAACATTTGAAACAAACAAAAAGTGAAAGCGCTCCATTCAACCACATGATGTGAGGCAAAAAAATGCCCTTTTACTTTAAAGCGTCTGTAAAAATGGATCGCTGTTCGATGTAATACTTTGCTCAATGTGATTTGGCAAGTCTTTCATTTCTCATTTTCATGCTCTTAATTACAACATATGAAAAAACCTTTGTGTTATATTCTCATGTCGTTTTCATGGAATGGGGCACTTTTACAAAATAACTGTTCAAAATGTCAAAAACACACTAGATAATGTAATATCTATACTACTAAAATGAGATCTATCTGCTTGTCTGTATGGCGGCTATGGGTTCGTTATTGCGGGACACATGGGCTGATTTGGCATGAAGGTAAGGGAAGACGGGCTTGACCTTTGTTTGCAGAGGTTCAGAGTGGCCCAAGAGTGAAGGCATCTAAAGGTCAATTTGCGTAGAAGTACCCTATGACCACCAAATTGGTTCAAAAGGACCGCTGACTGGAACGTAACAATCTGAGGTCCAAGTCACCACATATAGGTCAAAGAGTCACAAACGGGGAGAAAATGCGCTAGTTGTATATAATATTTGTACCAAAGTACACACACTCTTCGTTTATAGACTATCATGTCAACCCAAGTAACAGAGTAGCTCAAAGAGGCTTTTTTAAAATACAATGCACAAAATGTGTGTTTCTCATATAAGCAAGTAGAGTGCGATTCCATTATTCTGTGAATCCTGCAGATTCTCAGCCATGAGTCCTCCAGTTATGCTTCCGGTACCCCATTATGCGATGCCTAGCAAGATCAGTATCAGGTCCAATAAACCAGTATGATTTAATGGGCAACACACACTGCTGAAAGTCTTCATCAGCTGCCTAAACCGTTGACGAAATCAATGTCCATAGTGATTCACGTCTCTCGATGCATATTTGTATACCACAAATCTAGAAGATTCCTGAGCCTCATCCTCCTGACACTTTTAGGTCATTTTAACAATTCGAACATAAATTAACATACTTAACACATCGGGCCTCATAATCTGATATGTCATATTTTCATGTAAGGCGCCTAGAGTAATCTATAATCATATTATTGTTGTTGTTGTTATGATATTGCTAATAGTGAAAAGGGGGAAATTTGCTTTTGTTATTCACTCATTTGGCGTTGGGGGAATTACACTTCCCTTAACGCCTCCCTTTGTATTGGGGTTTATATGATAGTAATTTATGCAAATGAGGATAATCCACTAGAATAACCAAAGGTAATGAATATTATTAATTTAAATAACTATAAGACTCATTTATAACAATGAATATTTAAACATTCCCCTAGGGCGTTGTCTTTAACGACCATTGAAATTTTGCTGCACCTTTACCGAGTATAAAGGATGGTGGTCTTAGGAAAATGGTATACAATCCAGAATATTGTAACTACTAGTTATATTAATGGGTCATTCCAAGGTTTTTTTGTTGATTTATCGACCTCTCTCCTATATACTCATAGACCAACCAGACCCAAATTACAACCTTAGCATAGGGCAACAGCAATTGGAAAAGCTTGAAGTCGCCTGCTCTGCAGTCGGAAGATGATGATGATGATTATGACCAATGTATAACATCATATATCAAGATTTTGCCACATATAACCGCATCAAGTTACAACGAAAATTGAGCTTGGCATTCGTCAGGGACGTCCATATTTAACCCTTGGTGTCCGAGAGGACTCTAGGATTTAAATCGTGGTGTCCAACGGACTCTTACACTTAAACGGTTGTGTCCGACGGACAAAACCGTTTACAAGACAAAGTCCTAAGGACGCCCCACCCCTTTTTAAAACAAGGAGTCCAAGGACAATGAAACATAGAAGTTGTTATCCGTCGGACTTCAGATAAACCTTAGTGTTCGGAGGACAAAAACTACTCATAACACAACCGCCTAGAGACACTCCAGTTTAAACAAGTTGTTCATAGGACAATAAGAAATAGAAGGGATACCGTCGGACTCTCAGATTTAAACTTAGTGTCGACAGACTCTCAGACTAAACCTTAGTGTCCGGCGACAAAAACAACTTATAACCCAGGACAATGAAACAGAGAACTTAGTGTCCGTCGGACTCTCCGAGCTTAAACCTTGGGTCCGGCGGACAAAAACAAATTATCACACACAGTCTATGGGACGCTCATTTTAAACACCAGGAGTCACCTGGACAATGAAACAGAAAACTTACTATCTCGGACCCTCAGATTTAAACTCAGTGTCCGACGGACTCGGACACTTAACTGTAGGGTCGGCGAAATAAATGACTTATAACCAAGAGTCCTATGGGATGCTCTATTTTAAACCAGGAGTCTAGGACAATAAACATAGATCTTGTGTCCGTTGGACCCTCATATATAAACTCAGTGTCCGACGGACCAAAAACACAAGTTGTAACACACAGTCCTATGGGACGATTCCATTAAAACCAGGTCTAGGACAATGATGAAACATAAAACTAGTATCGTCGGACCCTCAGATTTAAGCCTCAGTGTCCGACGGATCTCTGACACCTTACACCGTAGTTCCGGCGGACAACAAACGACTTATGACCAAGAGTCCTATGGGACGCTCCATTTAAAACCAGGGGAAAAAACTCCTAGGACAATGATAACACAGAACTTCGTATCCGTCAGACTTCAGATTTAAAACTTTAGGTCCGACGGACACTTGAAAACGACCGGACGTAAAATATGACACCGGGAACCTTCTCTCCCATTCTAGTAACCTGTCATGCTATATTTCTCATTTACATATGTGAAAACCCGTGCTTATTGTTTGGTTGAAGCTAGGAATAGCCGGATGTGAGGGGGAAGAACTTCACAGCTCTTCGAATGCGAAGCCATAGATAGCAGCTTGCAAGCGGACACACTCCTAATAGAAAACCAAGTCATTCAAGGCATGACTGGTCCAGGGAACCTATAGCTTGTTGTGATGCTGCCTATGCCTGTTAGTCTTCCACTGGGGCATGTATGCCTCGTGCGACTAACTTCCAATACCAAAGTCCATGTATTCTTTATGAGCACAATGTGTTACGTAGCTCGTAGAGCTATTCTTGATACAGAGTCCAGTGAATTCTGATTTCATTATTTGTCAGCCAGGGATATTTGAATGCAGGTCCTCAGTCTGGTGGTGAATCCTCTGGACTCACTCTCTACTGGGAAGTATTTCAGCTTCATCCAGCTCGTGTGATTCTTGATAAGGTCTTCATATTTGCATTATTTCGGTAGTTTGTTGTGCCTATTTCTTTCTGCCGGTACTGCAATTCAAGGACAAACCTTTTCCTTGCAGGAGAATAGATGGGGACATCTGGTCTCCGTAACGCGGTGACTATTCTGGAGGGAGGGAATATGATGTGGGCGTTTTTCTTCATCCCACACCACAATCCAGTCTTCACTCTTCTGGATACATTCTCTGTTCTTTTCTCACAGTCAGCTAAACATTGTCATAGTCCCAGTGCCCTTGTCTGACTTGGAGGATATGCCGGTTTTCATTTGCTTTGTCATACTCTTCCTTTTTTGATGGTGTTCTGCGCGAAGGCTGGCTGGCAATAGCTGATGGACAATCTCAAGAAGGACTGTGTCATGTCTTCGTTATACATTCCTGATCGTAATGAGACTGGCAACAGTCCTTATATTACAAACACAGTGCATTTATTATATCCAAACAGAGCACACAGTCCAAGAACATGTTTATTCCATTTCTTCAGACTGACTAGTGTAGGAAGTGCATCCTGTATAGAGTTAGGTAGAATTTACCAGCATTTCTAGACGAGTAGAGGAGCTTTTCACCTGATATGTTCCATTTGTGTTCATATGTACACTTCTTTCACAGGTGGAGACAGCATTGTTGGTTATTGCTGTCAACAGATCAATGCGTTTCCCAGACTTGGTAAAAACCGATGGCATGTCGGCTATGCTTGCCATTTGTAAAGTTCATTGATGAACAGAAGCCTTTCCCTTTCATGCAACTCTCTCACCCTATTCCAATTGCTTCTTTTCTCCAGGTCTAGATACAGTTGTGTCCCACAGGCGCCATAAGTTTTGAACAAAAGCACGTGAATACTTATTCTTTGGTGTAAGGTAAACGGACTGTTAGCTAATGCCCTGAAAAAGTTCATAAAGTAAAGGTCAATATTTTTACGAAATGACCCCCGAAATCAAGTAAGCTTGCTAGCTGCGGCCCATTTAACCAAATGAGGAGATATACTGCACTGTACATTTTGTGCTTTTCCTTTTTTAAAGGACAGGGATGGTCTTGCAACAGATATTAAGATTAATTATGAATGTTTCCATGGTAAGAAAAGCAATAAAAATGCATTTTAACACACCTAAACGATGGAAATATGGCCTGTATGATTCAAACAAACTCTTCGTATTGTCAAAATAGATCATCATTTTGTGACGGCACAAAAGAGTTATCTTAACAACAAACAGGTAATGACAGGATGAATATACTGATATTGTTATTGAGGTTTTGTGTGAAGTGAACACATAGTTTTACTTTAATAAAAGTTGATAATGACGTTATTTTCAGTAAAAAGCAACCTGCAGCCCCTTGATTCACACGCTCGACCGTTACTTCTACCATGTTCATTTTATGTAATGTGGGTTTGTCTATGACTGAGTCATATTGTATAAACGTCTTGAAACGTATTTTATCACCATAAATTATGGTTTATCATTATCTTTAAATAATAATATAAATGCAGTTATTTGATCCAGTAGCAGTTGTTTTTTGCAAGAAATTTGGCAAGTAAATGTGATGCAATCATATTGTAATTTTCATTCTGTTCCCATTGCCATCTTGTGGTTACCAGCTCCTCATTTTTGTAACATGGGTCTGCGGGTTACTTGATTGTTGGGCATGTGGGGGTCATATCTTAAAAAACTTGACTCGAGCACTATGATTTTTCGGGGACGTTAGCTAACAGTACTATCTTTTTACATTACCATAAGGAAAAGTAATCACGTGTTTTTGTTCAAAACTGACACCAATGTTTCTTTGTTGTTTTTTTCTTTGGACACACTGTACAATTTGGTTTCTGGTCCACTGCAATATTGCAATGTGGTAATTCACAACTTGCATGCAATTTTAGGTGGGTACAAGATGGCTTTAGATGCAGATCTTTGATATTCCTGTTCCTATATACGATGAAATAGATTGGGTGGCGCCTTGGCAGTCATGCCACTTCTTCAGGTATTGAATTGCCAGAGCTTCCAGATTCTTGGGCAAATGATAGAGAACAGTAGATGATGCACTTCCATGAGATTGACTAACGACATGGTTTTCATATATGTCACAACTTCCGTATGCCGTTCACCGGGTACTAGCTGTCAGTCTTCTCCAATAACCTTCAACTTGGTATCCCGATCTCATCTCTTTGTCCACGGAGTCCTTGAAGCATCACCCCTGGCCAAGGAACTTCATGGGTGTCTGGTGGATGAACAGAGGATCTCTTTTCCATCTATGTCTAATGAGCACCATAGGTGCAGATGAGATTGATTCCTTCCCTTCTGACGGACCATGGATCTTCTCACTTCACCTGAAGTGAAGTTTTGTGAATACGTTTTTGCGATGATAGTATAGAAACAAGTGTTCTGTGAATGCCCGTTACTTTTTTATTATTGGTGATTACCTTTGAAAAGAGCTTTTAATACAGACCTTTTTTTTTATATATAGATACAGTTATATCGATGTTAAAAATAAAACAAATGCAGTATTTAGCTGAAGTTAAATGAAAACCTAATGAAAATTTGCTCGATGTTTCGTTCCCCCTGTTTGTTCTCCGTGCAGACTAACCACAGATACACTCAACGTAAAAGGCCAATACATGAGGGAGCCGCAAGGTTCTAAAGGGGAAATTTCAATCCTTCAAAGGTATATTGATTATTCATTCTGCAAACACGGCTGATGCATCCTCAAGGTCAAACCAGGTCATTGAACATCTGGATTACTTTAGCATGCTAGGTTAACGTTTTTTTAACGTTAAAAATTAGCCCCTTTAAAAACAGAATAATACATAAATATGAAAAAAAATTATTACGATAATTGCGTTGGATTTTCGCCTTTGATTGACCATAACATTTGAACCGCTCCTCCGATTTTGTGAAATAAGAAGCAGCAGAAAGATAATTTTAGGCGCTTCTTATAGGTAATAATATTTGAAGTCACAATTTACAATTTTCTGAGTATCATTAGTCCTGCGCTTAATCAGCTGAGCTACACGTGGTTCCAAATTGTTAGCCATGCTTAAAGCTAATTCAAGAACTGCTTCACATGACTGGTTGACCTGAGGATTGCATTAGCCGTGTTTAGAATGAATGAATCACTTATACCTTTGAAGGATTGAATTTCCACCTTAGAACCTGTATTCTGCACTTTCTGGAGGTTGCAAAACAGTCAGGAATTTCCCAAAAAAAAATGTTAAGAAAGGAGTTTTAGGGTTGACCCCTCACCCTGTCATGTTATCCTTTGTTTCGACCAATTGTTCAGGGGTTTTCACCCCCTACTCTTATCGAAAAACTGACTGCGATTCATATACAGGCGTGATTCTCATGTATATGGGACCGACGGTGCTTAATGTCCCCTCCAAAGGACGGGGTTATATTCTCCTGGTTGTTGCCCAACTCCAAATGAACCCGGGGGGAGAGCGGGATTCCAGTTTGTAATCAATACTGTTTGACAAATCAAATCCAGAATAGTACCAATTAAATCCCAGCAAGGGCCCCGCGGAGGCCGTCCGGGGACATTATGCCACCAAAGGCGAATACCCTACCCAGTGCGCCACGCTCTCAAGCCACTGCCAGGTGATTGTCGTAGATCGACGAATACGTTTCTTTTTTGGGTTAGTACTTCTTCACGTATCTCCAAATTTGATTTTAAAATATCACAACTTTGCTTTGAATGATACGTCGTTTGGTTGGAGCAGAAGGGCAAATCAGAAAGCAAAATAATTTCTATTTCATTGCATGCGATATTCCGAATCTTGATTGGCAAAAGTGCAATAGCAAATGTTTTGCAAGTTGATTTTTCACTTTTGGAATTGTAGACTCTGTTGTTTTTCTCATTTTTTTCTCATGTTTTCAGTTTGTGCATAATTGGTGAATTGTCCAATTTCAAAGTTTGATTGCCTTCTGTATAACAGAGTGTAGCGAGGCAGGGTTTTTCTCTACTTGTGGTCAAGACAAATCAAGCAGAAGGCTGTAGTCATGGGGCAAATATCTTATAGAATGACCGCTTTCCTTTGTAGTGTTGATATCACGGTTGTCGGTCAAATGTACGTTGGTGATTCCGGTTCAGTATGATACAAGTACATGCTATAACTCTCATTACACTGCAAAGTTGTAATCGTATTTTTTCCATAGAGGATTAAATCTTTTTATCTTTTTGTTCGGATTTTTTCGCTTTCCGGTTCCAAAGACAAACAACGTATCATCTCACATGAGGAAAAATAATTCTTTGCTCTCCCTATTGTATTGGCCTTTTCGTTGAGTGGATCCGTGTTTAGTCCTGCACTGGAGAACAAACAGGTGGAACGAACGTCGAGCAAAATTTCATCAAGTAGTTTTCATTTAACTTCAGCTAAATCTGGCATTGTTTTCATTTTTAACATCGATATAGCTGTTATCTATATAAAAGGTCTGTTATCTAAAAAGCTCTTTTTCAAGGTAACAAGAATAATACAAATTAGAGGCATTCCACGAACACTTCGTTTCTATATATCATCGCAAAAACGTATTCACAAACTTCACTTCAGTTGAAGTGAAGAAGATCCATGTTGTCCGTCAGAAAGGGAAGGAATCAACATCATTGCACCCTATGGTGTCTCATTTATCTAGTGGAAAAGAGTCCGCTTCATCCACAGACACCCCTAGATTCCCTTGCGCCAAAGTATCTTCCAGGACCTCAGTGACAAAGAGATGAGATCGTGAGACCAAGTTGAAGTATCTCTTGGAGAAGACTGACAGCTAGTGACGCAGGTGAACGAATACGGAAGTTGTGATTAGTAAAACATATCGTTAGTCATATCGTCAGGCAGTTCATCATCTACTGTTTCTCTATCTCATTTGCCAAGAATCTGGAATCGCTGGCAACTCATACCTGAAGAAGTGGGGCAGGACTGCCAAGTGCACCAATGCATTCATGCCTCTAACTCGGAACGAAATCTAGGACAAAGATCTGCATCTAAAGCCATTTCTACCCCCTAAATTGTATGCAATTGTGAATTACCACATTTTCAAATATGCCAGTGTACCCGAAACCAAATGTTTACAGTTTGTCAAAAAAAAAACCGAACACTTGTGCATTTTGAACAAAACACGTGGTTACTTGTTTCCTTATGGTAATGTAAGCTAGTACCGTTAGCTAACGGCATTGAAAAGCATTGTGATATAGTTAATAAGTTTTTTAAGATATGACCCCAACAATCACGTACCCGCAGGACCCATTTTCCAAAATGAGGAGCTGGTACCCACAAGACCGGCAATGAAAAACAGAATGCAAATACAATATTGATTGCAATCAACATTTACTTGCCCAAATTTCTTGCATACAATTCTATTGGATCAAATAACTGCATTTACTAATTTTATTTAACTGATAATGATAACCAATTAATTTATTGGTGATACAATCGCTTCAACTATGACTAGTCTAGACAACCCACATTACAAACATGCTAAATGCGTTAGGCTGCAGCTTGCTTGTTACTGAAAATAACGTTACATTATCAACTTTATGAAAGTAAAACATTGTTTTAAACACAAAACTCATAACAATATCAGTATATTCCATTCTGTCATTAAATTTTGGGTTAAGATAGCCCTTTTTTGTGCAGTCACAAATGATGATGAATGATTAGCTCTAACTATGCTGTTTAATTTGGACAATACGAATTAGAGTTTGTTCTTGATCAAACCTTCCTAATTCCCTCTTTAAGTGTGTTAAAATGCATGTTTATTAGCTGTAATACCAATGGAAAGATTCATAATTATCTTAATATCGGTTTGCAGTCCTTGTCCTTTAAAAAAAGGAAGCCCGCAAAATGCACAGTGACGCATAGCGCCTCAATTGGTTAAATGGGTCCTGCATAATACTTGATTTCTGGGGTCATTTTTAAAAAATATTGACTTTACCGTTATGAACTTTTCATGGACATTAGCTACCAGTCCCAGCTACCTTACACAAGACTAAGGTATTCACGTGCGTTGTTCAAAACTTATGGCGACTGTGGGACACACATATATCTAGACAGGGAGAACAGAAGCATTGATTTGGCGCGAGGAGTTTGCTGAAATGAACGACCTCTGTTCATCAATTAACTTTACAAAGGGCAGCATAGCCGGCATGGCCTCGGTTTTACCAAAGTCTGGAAACGCATTGATCGGTGAAACAAGCAATAACCAACAAATGCCTGTCTACACTTGTGTGTAAGGAAAGTGTCTATGACACAATGGACATCAGTGGACTAGCCTCTATGTCATCAGAAAATGCTGAAAATTTACTAAACTCTATATCAGGATGCACTTATACAACGGGCAATATGAAAGAAATAGATACAACATGATCTGGACGTGTGCTCTGTATGGATTAAAACGCCGCGGTGGTGTACTATTATCAAATGTTGCATACTCATTACATCAGGAAGGTATAACTGAAGACCCTGCACAGTCCTAGTGAGATTGACAGCAGCTAGTGCAGCCATCCCGAGCAAAGAAGACACATCAAAAACGCGGATGACAAGCCAAATAAAAAACTGGGCATATCCTCCAAAGTCAGACAAGGGCACTCACTATTGACATGTAGCTGGTGTGAGAGAACAGAAGCAGCAGGAATGTATCCAGAAGAGTGAAGACTGGGTTGCGCGTGTTTGATGAAGAAGAAAAACACGCCACATATATTCCCTCCAGAAATAGTCACCACGTTACGGAGACCAGATGTCACAACCTATTCTCCTGCAAGGCCAGACCAGCATGTGTTGTCATGGATGACTAGTACGGCCAGAAGTATAAGCAAACTACCGAAATAAGTGCAAATAGGAGACATTATCAAAGACGCACGGGAAGCTGGATGAGAGACTGAATACTTCCACGTAGAAGTGAGGTCAAGAGGATTCACCAACTAGACTGGGAACCGCCATTCAAATTCCCTGAGCTGACAATAGGAAATCAAGAAGTACGGGACTCGTATCAAGAATAGACTCTACGATAGCTACGTACACATTGTAGGCTCACAAGAAATAAACATGGACAGTTGGTAGTAGTCGCACTAGCTACTAGCATACATGTCCCCAGTGGAAGACTTACCAGGCAGCATCACAACAAGCTCATATAGTCTGTGACCAGTAGCTACCAGTTATACCTGAATAGGAGCTTGGTTTCTATTAGTGATGTCCAGCTTGCAAGCTTAATATTATGGCTTCTATTTCTAAGGAGCTGTGAGGGTAAGTAGGGGCACTGACTTGGATGTTGTTGTCGTCACCTCCATATCACTATTCCTGGCTTCACAAACAAATATTGTACGGGGTTCATAGATGTCAATGAAGAAGAAGAAAAGAAGCTTTGACAGTTACTAGAATTGGAGAGTGGAAGGGTTCCGACCAAAAGCGACTCAACCCCACAACCGCCCTTCCCTAGTCAGAAGCAGTCGCAGTAGGATGGAAAGAATAGTGATACAGAATGTAGTATATTAGCTGGGCTTGATGTTATTATGACTACCACCAATCATCTTGCACGTCCATAAAACGTTGATGCAGATCACGCTGGATGCCAGCCACCACCCCGCCATGGTTTCAAATCACTGATTGATGCATTTTTAGTGTTATGTATCGCAGGCGACCATTGAATACTATGTATAATAAAGACGGAAAATACCAATTTCTATTTTCCGCAGAAAACGACCGAAGAAATGATTAAGCACATATATTACTTAAAAAACGTCATGGGTTAGGGGCGGGGGGAAGTGGGGAGCGAGTCTGTGGGTCAAGTAATGCCCCTAAAACACAATTATGTTTTATAATACGAACGGAATGAGAAGCAAACACTTGTATATGATGGTGTCTTTGAGATTGACTGAGCAGAACGTTCATGTGAATCGGTAGCTTCTAGGAAAGATTACATGAGGTTTGATAGAAGCTATAATAATATACCTCGTGAAAGTTCACCTTGAGTGTGAATATGGACTGCAAATTTTTCTCTCTTTGGAAGATGACAAACTGAAAAGATCATCTGATTAAGTCCAACCCTCAGATTTTCTATTTCTTCACGCAGGCTTTGGATGAGAAAGGCACGGGTTAACCGATTTTTTGAACGCTCATCCGTCCCTCTTCTTTTGGAGCATTGTGCGTTTCTGCCAGAATTTGTGTTTTGTATAGTATTCTTTTTTTCCTGTGTACTAAGGCCGTGTTATGTTGATATTCTTTAAAATTTAGTCATAAAAAGCTTAGAAAATTAAACACAAAATAGAGCACTTTGCTATCTTTCAAATACAGGCAATCGCCATTGTTTCCTTGTAAGGTGTATACAAGGTTTTTACCTTTTACTATTTGGGCCATATTACACTATTCGTTGTTAAGGATATTTTAATCGTAAGAATAAACAAAGTAACCTCATACATCTCTCTATTTGAGCAGCTGAAATTAAATTATTCTGCCATATGCATTCGTAAAAATATAGTCAGGAAAAAAATGTTATACTGACAGCTTTTCAGGTTTGGAATTTATGATTTCACGAATTTGATTGATTCCTGTATAACGGATTTAACGAGGCAGGGTTTTTCTCTAATTTGGTTAAGACAAATCAAAGTGACGGCGCGGCTGTACACGGTGCAAATATTTTTCTTATACTAATGACGCTTTCTTTCTAGTCTTGATATGGCGGTTTTCGTCAAAGGTACGTTATGATTCCAATGTAGTACCTGATGACACTTCATTCCAAACCCAAAGGTGTAATTCGGTAGTTAACATTTTGAATGGAGGATTAAACATTTTTGGCTTAATATAAAGTTTTAACGGATTTTCGCTCTCCGGTTCCAAATAGAAAAAAAATGTATCATTTGCACATGGCGAAAAAATAATTCTTACGACTACCGATCATATATCACATCACCATCATACAAGTATTTGCTTCTCAATTCGTAATTATAAAATATAATTGTGTTTTAGGGGCAATTACTTGACCCACAGAAAGTATCACCTTGAGTGTGAATATGAACTCAAAATTTTTGTTGTTGCTTGTTGTTACAGAAAATGGTTGTAAAACCAACGTACATTTTGTTTTAGCGCCAAGATTCAGCGAAAATTATGGTAAGTTCAACCACTGGTTTAACATGCTTTCAACGCCAACATCTATTGTTCGTTTTCTTGATCAAAATGTCAAACTAAGACGTTTCAAATAATATTCTGCTCTCGTTTCACTAACAGAATGATTGGTTAACTTTCGGGCTCCATGCTTCAACCCTTGTTTATTTTTTAAATGAATGGGTGAAAACTCTTTCTATAATACACTGTTGCTCATAAAGTTGGAAAAATATTTTTACCACTTATTATGGAATGATTCTTACAGTGTGAGTTATTTATGATATCTAGGGTGTATATCTAACCACTACTTGAATGGTCAGTCTCTTCCGAACTTGAACGTAGTCCACAAGTAACCCTTTACGACCTGTGTCCTTAGCATGAAGGAAAAAAGGGCATGTGAACAACAGATTTAAGGATTTGTTACAAGTTTTTCACATCAGTCAGTTACATATAACACATTTTTGGGTGATTTCATGCATCGAAATGTTCAGTAGTACTGTTTTTATTTATTTGTTTATTACAATTTAGAGGACCGAGACCTCAGAGGTATACCCAACAGTGGTTAACCGCTCTACTAGTGGTATCCCTCGAAACTGACCAGAACGACTTGGGACAATCAGGGGTTACCACCCTACTCTTCTCGAAAGTGACTGTGATATACATGTACAGGTATGACTCTCTGTACATGGGACCGACCCCGTCCCCTCCGAAGGACGGGATATTCTCGTGGTTCATTTGCCCAAGTCCAAATGAACCACGGGGAGAGCGGAATTCTAGTTTTAATCAATAGGTCTTATAAAATTATATCCAGAATTTAGTACCCGATTAAATCCCAGCTAGTGGCCCTACCTGGGTTTGAACGGGGGACCTCCTGCACCAAAGGTGAATATCCTAACCAGTGGGCCACGCTCTCCCGTTTTAAACTCAAATCAGTCACTAACATTGAGTATGGCCACCCCTGGCATGAATCAGTGCGTCACGACGTCGCGGCATACTGTCCACAAGGTTGTTTATGACGTCAAGGGGCAGATGTCCCACTCATCGGTCAGAGGCTGAGCTAACTCCTGTAGTGTTTGAGGAGGATTGTCCCTGTAATTGATGGCTCGCCTTAAGGTATCCCAGCATGCTCGACAGGGTTCAAATCAGGAAAGCAAGCAGCCCATGGTATCTGCTCCACCCCCTCGGCCTCAAGAAATTGCCTTACTATAGCGGCCCTGTGCGGCCGCCACATTGTCGTCTTCATCGAAATTTGTTTACATAAACCCTTCTTGCATGTTGCAGACAGTGGTCCAGAAGCCAGGTCCACGACGGCGTTCATGTTTCCATCTGGCACCACTAGTGATATTTTTCTCCATAATGAATACCGGCCCATACCATCACTGAGCCGCCACCACCTTGAGTCGATTCCTGAATACAGTCATCTCGGAGTTTCTCACCACGTAATCGACCAACCCTTTGTCTTCCTTTTGATGGTCAAGGATGTAGCGGCTCCCGCCAATAAACACAACATTTCGCCAGTGTCTGAGCTGTAATCTTCTGTGCTCGATAGCCCAGCGAAGTCGATCAACTCTGTGGTGTACACACAAACCCGTTGGGCTTGGCACACTTTGGTCATTCGTCTCGCTCGGTACCATGTTGAAGCACCCTCGATCTACAGTTTGGAGAGAAACGTTGATTTCATAGTGTCTTCTCCACAAACTACGAAGACGGCTCCTTGGCATTTTCCGTGCTCTACGTTGGCGATTAATCTCGTCTAGTAGTCAATCGTGGTAGTCCTGGAGATTTTCGTGCCCACAAATGACCCACCTCTCGATGGTGAGGATTTTACAGACCGTACTCTACGATATCCAGAGGAAATTAAGTGACTTGGCTTGTTAGGTATCCTTCCTGTCGGAGTGCAAGTACTCTTCGGCATATTGGACAATGCCGGTGGACGAGGCATAGCCTGAAAAAACCTCTGTGTCAGTTTGTTGTAATGTCACAACCAACTCTGAAAAAGTGTAAGGTTTGGAGCAGGAAAAGGAACAGACAACAAAACGTCTGACATTTTATAGCTTTCAACAAAAGGCACGTTACAGTAATTCGAAATATGCATGGATTCACTTCATCTGGTAGTGGGGACTCATTAGTAATCATTCCCTACGTAAGATGATTACTGAGGCGTTCAAATAAAATACGTTTTAAGATTTGATTATAACTTTATGAGCAACAGTGTAGTAACCATCTGAAAATGACTAAATAAATACTTAATAACAATATGCAGGTTAGTTTCATCGTTACCATTGTACCAGTAGCAGCCCCTCCAAGGAAACCTGAACTGATTCCAATTTTTCATAATGCGCTACATACTCGATTGCAGTCGCATACTTATCTGTTTTGACTCAAGATTAAGAAAAAGGTATAATTCGCTATATCTAACATGGGGTAGGAGAGAAGGAGAAAGCTCTTCCCAAATCCCTGTGACCGATGATCATCGCCGCCCTCGTAAAACATGTCGTAAAAACTATCGTATTGGAACAATACAACACGAGACCGATATTGATGTGATAGCATGTGCATAAACATTGCATCGATGTACATAGTTAAGCCAGATTGATAGCCGAAATATTGTAGAATTGTGCATTTCTTATAAAAGCATGAAATTGGCATAAATGTTACAATTTTAAATACTGAGTATTGATTATTGTAGAATGGAACCACGTCACGTCAATCTCATATCAAGTAAAAACAAGATCATTCAGATCATTTGTGGTCATTTATTAGAAAGTGAGATAGCATGTTCCTAAGATTATTACAATTGATTCTAGTTTTAACACTAACTGCATAAGGGGGTGGGGTTCTAGTACCCAACTTTAGTTTTCAGCCGGCGATTTTTAACGCTGCAATATATTTGGTTTATATTTTTTTGTATTTGTCTAACTTTTAAGTGGCCTTGCTGGTGTGGCAAAAAAAAAATTCAAATCCATCGCGTTGTTTTTTGCGTTAATTAGGTTGTGGTAACCGTAGGAGCCCCCCCCCCCCTATGCACCAACGGAAGTGCCCATGCCAAATGAAAATCTATTTAGAGTTACGGGTTCTGAATTTTCCATAATGCTATCCCCTAGTGACGATAAACAAAGTAAATAAATAATTAAAAAAATCTTGCAAAGTATAGAAGTCCATTGGAGCCATTCTATTTATATACTTCATGTAGCGATTTACTGTAGAACCTATGGTAAATTATACAAGTAACCCTAAAAAATCTAAAATGCATGAGGCATTATGTTTTGTGAACTTTATATGGTCATTGGTTCATTCTTTTCACCAATTTAAAGCAATCAGCACAAGTCTAGGCGAAGCAATGCTGTAAAAATGCAGAAAAAAGTAGTGCCTTTTTCGCACATTTTGCGCAAAATTAAAATCAATGTTTTGTCCCCTAATTTTTTAATGAACAACTTTCTTGAGTTTTTTATTCTTATTGTTGATGTCATGGAAGCCTGTCTAACAGTGGGTGGATTTCATCTAAAGCAATCCTTTAGGAAAGTGGTTATTTTAGGGGGGGGCCCTAGGAACCCCCCCCCGTTCTGCACTAACGGAAGTGCAAACCCCTATGCAGTTAAGTGTTAACCTCGTACTTTTCGGCTTTTAAAACTTGAATGTTTTGTAGCGCCGTATTTCTTAAGTATATTTGCGGCAAAATCTAATTTGAATTTTTGAACAATGGCACCAAACTTCACAGTGCAGTGTCCGAAGTTGCCCGTTTTTGCCAATTTTGTCCCGAAGTTTTGGTCATCATTTTGGTGAAATAATGAGACTCTTGGCGATATCCGATTTTCAATTCAAAGAGAAAATACATGTTTTAAAGCACATGATCCGTGTACAAAGTATTGTTAAAATGGACGTCCCATCGGCATATTTACCACAGCAATTGTAATGTACCTCGATGCAATGTTGATTGCACATGCATTCCACATTAACATTGATTCTCGTAGTACTTTGTTTATGGTTTTTTAGGAAATATCAGATTAATAAATTCAGTTATCAATGGAGCATATATAATTCCGATTGTTCCATTTTGTGGCTTTTGGTGTTAACATTTTGATATGACTTGTTAGCATTTTCAAACAAATTCACCGAACTTTATCCCCAGTGATCTAATGTCCCTGTATCTCTTCAATGCAATGTTCATGTTTCTGTTTAATGTATTAAGCTTAAAGAGATAAGAGAACTTTTCCCAGCAAAATATGCCCCCTCCCATTTTTTAAACAATTTTACCATATATTAAATCAACATGCAGGGACAAAATAATCCGTAAAAGCCATCTTTCTTATCATATGCTTTTGTATTTGTCTGTTGTGCATGACAGCTATCCGAGTATGCTTGTTTATGGTCCCGATCAGGAAAGCAAGGGAGTTAGTGTTAAAAACTTAGGTGTTTTGTTTTCTTTTCTTGTTCAATAAACCTACGACATGTCCTCGGTTGATAATTACAACTAAAATCGCCAAATTTATACAATATTTGTATCCTCATAAAATTCGTGTCCCTTTAAATGAGGAAGACCGTCTTTGATTAGTCGAAATGTTGTCACAAATAGATCAATGAAGAATGTTTAGATGTGTTAGAGTTATCAACTTTTCATGCATGTTAATGTTTTTACCTCCATTGACCTTTTGTGACCTCTAGGTGACATTGAACTTAACCTGTGCAGGTGGTTCATATCCAATTGTTTTCCAATTTAATTCTCTACCTCTCTGCCAAATTTGATGCTTTTATAACAAAATGCACAATTGGTACATTTCTGCTTAAATAACATTTACATTCTGTGGTTAAATATGACCAACTGCGGGACCAAAAAGTGAGAAAACGGGCAACTCCGGTCACTGTCAAGGTTTTTGTCATTGTTTAGATCCGGCATTTTTCTTCCCGTCAAGTTATATTTCGTCCCCAAATATCATACTTTAAGAAATACGGCGTTCAAAACATCCAGTTTTCAAAAATTAAAATCAATGTAACTCTCGTAGGACATGCTATCTCCGATTTTGTTGGACTGAAATACTCAGAATGTCGGCGTAATCGACTCATCTCTTTGTTTTCGTCTCCACATGAAACAAACCACTGCGCATCGGGGATAGACCTTTCTGCGCCCAGGTCATATCTTGTTCAACTGAGTGTGGGGGGGTTGTGGTGTTGCCAGCTTCTGTCGGCGATGAACATGGAACATGAAAGTGAGTACTCCTGCCGAGAAGCGCCTTTATTGGTCTATGCTTTACATGAGTTGCCAAGGTGATTAATGTGGGGACATCGGCGTCGCGTATGCAATAGGGAATAGCTTTCTCCTTCTCTCCTCCTCATGATCTATAGTAGATTTCAAATTTATTGAGACTCCATGAATATCCGAGAGGGATGGTATTGATTGGGTTCAATCCCTGCCGTGCGAGACGAGGCCTTGGTTTCCTTACAAACCATATTGCTGGAATCTGATGACCAGTTCTACAATGGTCTGCTAATGATAAAAAGACTTATGTCCTGGTCGACCGATTTGTTAACATATCGGCTGTGGTTTGTGCGCTAATCTCTGATACAAGGTGGGCCCATTTTTAAGGCCAAATAAAACTTAGATTTTTTATGTGTGCATTGATATAAATGCATAATTTCTCCAATGCTGTGATAAGGAATGGATTTTGTAGTGTCAACGGTAAGTTATGTTCAAATAATACGTTAATGAACATTGCTGTGTTTTTCTCTCTGATACTTTCCAAGCTATCTTAAATTTGAAATAATTTATTTTTGGTCCAACCTTTATTCTACTACAATTACTACACTTTTTTACCTTGGCCATCAAATAATTCCTCTTACCTCTCACGTGAATGGAAGGCCCCCCCCCCCCCCCCCCCCCCCCCCCTAAAAAACCTTGTTTTTTTTTTTTTTTTAATGATGTCTCCCTTCTTTTGAAATTCTACTATAAGATTTCACCATGAGAATAAATGCGGAAACTATAAGACACCCTAGGCGCCTCGCGACCTCTGTGGCTTTGAACCGAAACCTACTCATAATATTAAAGCCACTATGAGCGATTCGGCAAGGTGTAAACAAATCGCGCTCCTATTTTCTCAAAGTCCATTTGTTGTATTGGAAATTGTTTGTATAAAGACCCCTGAAAGTAGCTAAGCATAACCTCCGTATTTAAGAATTGTGATTTTTATGGTTTGTTTACTAATAAAAGTCTAGAAACAGTTTGTATTTATTTGTGGATCAAAACACGTTGCATTAAAAACATTTCTAATAATTCCTACCAATGTCACTGCCTTTACAGCATAAGATGACCTAATTTACATCACCACAAATTTTTGGCAATGATTTGTTCACCTGACCAAGTGCATTTTAATTTGAGTCCGTAGATATGTGCAAAACCGACTACTTGATTCCAAATACTGTAGATTGCCCTATCGAAAATTGATACCACATCATTTGGTTAATGTTTGTTTTAAGACGCAAAATATTTTTTTAGCCCGGTCCCAGTATTGACTTACTTCCGTGGATCTGTCCATTTCTTGACAACCTCGAGGGGAAAAATAAAATTATATCGAACCATTTACTTAAATAACCTTAATCCACCCATATGGAAAAGTGGTCTTTTTGTTCTCATTACCCTCTTTTTTTTCTCTCTCTCTCTATCCATTTCAAATCGATATCAAAAAGTTGTAGTTAAAGGCATTATCACGTGATTTGCTAAATCGAATATCTGTACACAGAGTGTAGTATCGTGAAACACCCTGCAAGTGATGATAAATTAACCTATATAATAACGACAAAATCCGATAATTAGTTCATTAAGTGTCCATTCGGACACTACAACACGTAACTGATGGAGATAATATTTTAGAACACTGCTGTATTCTTCTTTTCTGACAATTTTCAGTTTCAAAACTAATAGACCGTATTCAAAGATTTCTTATCCTTCATATTTTAAAAGCTGACCGTATTTCCTACAATATTTTAAATTTTCAAAAATTTCAAAATATATTAAATATATATATTAAAGCAGGAGAAGAAATCATAGGGGCCTTATTTAAGGAATTCGTTACCTCCCACTACAGAAAAGGTTTGCAACCTGTGGTCGTTAGTATGGACCATCAAATTAATGCGAAGTAGGTAGTACTCCCAAAATTGTTGCGGTATCACCTTTTCAATAGGGGCCAAGTTAAGTTGACACCAGGGGGTCATTTTTTTTAAATACCCCAATCATGTTGAAATGTCTGCCCATGATTTCCATCTAATCTAAGGATTCTGCAGAAATGTCTAGTTTGTACTCATGACCATTGGTTTTGAAGTAAAATTTACTAAATGGTAAAAAAGGTTCAAACTCAATTTGTACAGGGTTCACCATTAAATGTTAATCCTATTATATTTTTAATCGTGCAAATTATTGCCCGAGGTAAGATGACTCCCAAAAAAGTATAGTTTTGATTATTTAAATGCGATGTTATAAACTATTCCTTATTTGACGCATTAAGCTTGTTGAACAGCTTCTTTCATTTTTCAACAAATGGGAGCACTTCTGATTTTACCCCTTACAAATGGAAATTGGACTTTTTTTTTTTTTTTTCTTTTTAAAACATTTTAGCCATGTTTACCCTATAATCCCAAACCAAGGGTCAAAGATGGTACAAACTATCATTTTTTGAATCCTTAGACTAGACGGACAAAGTGGCATACATTTCAACATGATTGAGCATTTAAAAAGTTTGACCCCTTTTGTAAACTTAAATGGCCCCTATTGAAAAGTGACACACAATTTGAGAGTACTACCTACCGAGCGTTGAATATAAGGGTCCATACTATCTACCAAGGTGGCACTGTAGTGAGGGGCCTGGGTAAACGATGATGTTTGATCTTGGTCCGTGCTTCTCCTCTATATTATGGCATCATTAGATTGAAATAATCTGTGCAATTTCTCTTGTGTTCGCAGATCAATTTGACTTCAAAGACTGCCTGATATTGGAGAAACTTACAATGACGGTTGTTACAAGATGTTATGTAAGATTTATATGGCGCATTAAGTAGCATGGTGACAGGGTTGTTAATATACATGGTGTCTATGAACTAATTATTTAAGTTATTAGGATATTCCGCAAATAGAGCGCCAAGTTTACCCGCACCTTCTTGCAAGTTCATTGACATAAAATGATGACGAACTAAAATGCCAGGCAATATTACCATGGTACTATTCTTATACAAAGTGTTGTCCGTCTTTTACTCGTTGTGTTGCCCCCGCAGTAGTCGGGCGTAGTGTTTTGAATGTATGTAGCGTTTCAAAGGTGACGGTTACAACCGACCCTGTTCTTATTACAACTGACATTACGGAGAGATACAAGCTCAATGAAAGACAAGAGACCTTTTAAAACAAGCCCCACCGTATCGAATGTTCCAAATATCACCGAGAAGGCAAGATCATGGAGGATATACAAACAAAGATATTGTAATAACACCTGTGCATTAATCTCTGTTTTCGGAGGAGATGCTCTTTTAATAGAGCCGTTAGATATTATAGGAAAAAGTACCTTTTCCTACTTGTATTTGGAAACATTAGATAGTCTAGGCAGCCAATGTTACAAAACAATACTTTTTTTCCAATTGCCTTATAACCTGTGTTGTAATGTGCATCCAAGGCAATACACACACTACAATTTCGGGTAATATTGTAAGAGCGACCTGAATGAGAGCTGAAACTATTCTTCTGCTAGTGGCAACATTCAAGAAAATATCACTCAACACAGGCACATATGATCATTCGACCAAGCTGTGACTTTCCTGATATGTTGATACAAAAGGGCTTATCCCTATCATCCTGGGCTGTCGGCTGTTTGGCTATGACGTGAAGGTCCATGGTCTGCTCCTGCCCCCTTGGTTTTAGGAAATGGACGACCATATGCCATGGTTTGAAAGATCAGATTGCTCTAATCGTGGAGTACATTCCTGCATATTGTAAATGCCAATTTTTAGATGGGGATAATGATATTCGTAATCCGGTTGCATTCTTTGGACTTCGGATTAGAAAACTTGTGTTGGATTACAATTTCTTGTCTTTGTTTGCAATTAGGAACATTTAAAACACTTGTCATTTACTAAATTTATACCTTGAACACAATCAAATGCCTTTTGCCAGTAGATTATTCGATGTCATGATTCAATTAGAGCTTTAAGCATTTAAAACCAATAAATTGAACTCCCTACCGTTAGGGGTATTTGATGCCTTGATTCAGTTGAAGAACTGAATCCTATTTGAGCAATAAAATTACCGTATTTCCCGTAAGTTCAGATACGTTGCATAAGTTGGAAGTCCTTTTATAGGGGCAATAGGCTACGATCATTACCACAGGTGCATTTGATTACAATGGTAAATATTTGTCTGTTTTAGACCTCAGATCAAATGAGATTACTGTCAATTCCTATACACTGTTTTGGACGCGCTGGTTCGTTAGGAGCTTTAAACCTTGGGGACAATCAGCTAACAGTGATACCAATTGGCATATTTGATACGCTGATTCACCTGCGACGGCTTTACCTTCACCAGAATAAGCTCTCCTCATTGCCAACCGGTGCGTTTCGTGCTCTTGGCGAATTGAACTTACTATTTCTCTCAAATAATCAGTTAACTACATTAGCGATACAAGGAGCCCTTGCGAAAGCCTTGTTACCCCCCAAAGGATGCATGTGTTTCCAATAATGTGCTACTTATTTGACAGTAGACATTTTCCATGACACAGACAACTGGTAGAGCTTTTTCCTTCAAAATAACCAATTGACAACTTTGTCGAGAATATCATTCAAATCTTTGTTTTCCCTAAACGATTGAGGCTTAGTAACAATTTATTATCTGTACTGTCAAATCATATTTTTGACTCATTAATTTCATTAAGAGTCTCCATCTGCAGTATAATCAAATACGTCATTACCTGTTGGAGTATTTGATAGCATGGGTCGGTGCAGCATTTGAAAATGAGTAATAACCATTTATATCAGCTACAAAGTGATGTTCTATTCATTGGTTG
>JAMKCH010014958.1:0-37284 GCA_023653785.1 Ophioderma brevispina | reverse complement strand
AACTGATCATGATATAAATAGCGCGGTCATAGGCTATTGTGTTGTATTCCGAGTCGATTGGTTGTGATGACGGTTATATAATCAAAGTCTTAGCAAAATAAGCTATATAGGTATTTGGGTATGGTTATAAAGGGTTGCTTCATGTAGCCTTCTTTGTAATTAGACGGACAAAAGGTCTATCTATAGGCGACACTTACAAGCTCCATGACAAAGGGCAGCATGCAACATTTTCATGTTTCTTTATATAAGATCAATGGTCATTGAAATGGAGGCATACTCCAAGCTTTGCTTTTTCAGAAGCATGCACCCGGAAGTTTCTCAGACTGTTCTCAGTTTTTCTTGATACAAGGTGTATCGGAGGGATAAAAAACACCTTGCGCAATGAAAACCGTAGTGTTCAAAACACCAATTCAAAATTGATGGTGAAATATAACTAGTATCATTATAGAGGGCCTCCTTTCTCTTATCCGGCGAGTCCTTTCACAGTCGATGGGTTTGAGACTTGACTAAAGATGAGCTTTAAAAATACCAGATGATGGCGCTGTGGCCGGTGTTCATCAGGTAGTTATGAGTATTGTATATTTGATGTCAAGGAATTGATTTTGAAGGTTGCTGATAGTGGGCAATTCATTTCTTGAAAATTACATTGGGCTTAATGTGGGCGGCGCATTTTGCAGTTTCTGGCACACTTCTTTTAAAAGCTATTATTCTTATGTATTCCTACGTTCCTAGAGGAAATCTGACAATCACCACAAAAGTAAGGTACGTATTTTGTTGTCAAAATCTAGGAGCCAAGGTTCCATACTCCAGCAGGGTCCAATCCGTGACTTTTTTGTTGGTGGGTTTGAAGGTTTAAGGGACATTAGGGATATACAACCTGAGCTAAACTTAAGTGAGAACTATCAGGAAATTTAAGTTGTTTTCCGTTTTGTGCTCTATATGTAAAATCACAGGAATCAACAAAAATTTCACCATGCACATTTATGGGGAACACCAGGAAAAAGCTACTGTAATTTGCGAAAACGAAACGACGAAACAGAACTCCCATTGCATACACGCTTTATTCGTTATGCACGTTATGCATGAATGACGGAAATAAAAAACGTTTGTAGTCCAATGGGAATTGTTTCGTTTCGCAAAAATACAGTAAGTCCTAGAAAATACTAATGAGCAATGTTCTTTTCTCTTGATTTTACTTTGGGGCAACCTTTACCAAGAAAATGCACACCGCAAGGATTAGCTTTGATGCGGTCCCGTGATAATCAGCCTACATTGATAAAGATAAGCATGTACGCGTAAGCGGGTGAACCGGTTAGCTCTGGACTTTGATGCCAAAATACAATTGATAAAGAATAACCTCAGCGGCACCCTAGCTCTAAACGCAAAATTTGATATGTGTTATTTTCTTAAATTTTTAAAAACTGCAATACACCCGACATGCAAAACTTACAACTATGAGATAAATCATGATGGCATTTGCTTGATTCGATACTCCTACAAACTGCCGCTGCAAAGGAATGGAAGGGGAATTGACTTTTTCATTTCTATGAACTTCTCGAGACCCAAGAGGACGTAGATTGTCCTATGTTCTTATTTGCCTGTCTTGTCTCGAGGATTGGGTTAGAGATGAACCTACAATCGAGTGTCCTGAATGTCGTATCTATATGACGATAGTCCCCGGGTGGCTGATCAATTGAAACCAACCTCCGCTACGGAATTTAGGGGGAAAGTACACAGCGATGTAAGACGGAGAGAGACGAGTGTTCCGATCTGGTCAAACTCATAAAGGAGAGCGGGCAAGCATTTTTTTGTGTCACATGTGGTGTATGGTTGCCAGGCTGCCTTGTATCCGAACGAGAGGCCGAAGCACAGATTAGAGGACTGGAACATATTTCTAAGGAGAGAAAAAAGCTGAGATTTGAAAGAAGAGTTAGATGTTACAAAGAAAACGCTAATAAAATCACTTTAAAACAGAACGTCAACTTCAAGAGATGGAAGAGCAAGGCAGACAAAGATTTCGAAAGAACAACAGAGGCTGACAAACGTCTTCGCGAAATAGTAGAGAATGCCCAGGAAGTCTGTCTCACAACAAAGAAGAGCGCATACAGGAAAATTGGCAGTGAACAGCTTGAGGAATAAGAGAAGCAGGCGATTACAGCAAAGAATAAAAACAAGCCGATTGAGTCTGTTTACATACTGGACGAAAGATCGTCAGCGGACACGCCGGACCATTGTATGTGATGCAAACATGTGTCCATCATTGCAAATGAAGACAGAGAATTTCATGTAGTGAAAGAGAAACGGCGATCCCAAATCCAACATGAAGATCTCTGCTTTCACAGTTCTTCCGTCCTTGATGTTATAAAATGTGGTGTTGTCACGTAGAGAATCGAGTACCGTAAAATTGTCACTTGTGCGGAATTTGGAGTTGGAACATTTCAAAATGGCTAGGAAGTGCATGTCAACCACATGGTCTTATCGCGGTTGTTGATACGCGGCCCAAAATGTACATGCATATCCGCAATGTTTATTGGAGCATCCTACCGCTAGTTATCTTCAATTACTAATAAAACAGTTAGATAGTGCAATTAAAAAAAAGCGGCAAATTTCTTGTGGCGGAATCCATTACGGTTGGAGGCGCTGTAAAAAGTGTTCTCCCCAAAAGGCCAGTATGAGGAAAACTTTCAGCCAGTGGAACAGGGCCAGTGTCGCAACATGTGTTACGTGATGGGAGAAGATGTTCTAGGAATCAAAAGAGTAAACAATCACCGTTTGTGGCGCTGGGAGTTCCAAGGGACAATTTGTAACAAGACTGCATGATTCAGAAATAGAACCCTCAGAACTAATACAAAACAGTCGCAGTTTATGATTTCGTGAACCGACAGTGTGTATTTTATTGACTTGCACTCGGACAGGAACCAGAAAATACTCAATATTAAGGTCAAGAAGCCAAACGGAGGAGTATGTTTTGATGACTCACTGTCTGGAAGTTGTTGTAAGCAGCGTCAGCGAAGGTAAAAGGTAAAGGGGTGATAGAACAGTACTGTAGCACATGGGCGACTGATGGCACGGCTAGCAAGCCATCTCACCAATCTCTGTATAGACTTAACGTGTGTAACAGCAACGATGGATGGTTTGGCTGACATACAGTCAGGAAGATATGATATTGAAGATTTCTACGGGGAAGTGGGCCTAAAATTCTACAGATTACTAGGGTTTTATTTTCAATGTTTTGCACTCATCTTCACCATGGTCTCGTCGTCATGAGATTTTATTGTATTTTTATGAAGAAGTTGGTCCTGAAAAACCATACGAGGCAGCCCCATATTCACGAGATTGCGTGATGTACAAAGTACCAAATCAGCAGCATTTTGGATAGGTGAAATTTATATATTACCATGTCGGTACATTTGAAATTTGATTATCCGATTCTAAAAAAGCAGCAAGTTGTTTTAATTCTATTTTTTCTTTCCTAGCTTCTTCCTCGCTTCTCCAACGGCCACATATTCATTGTTACCCAGATGCACTTATATCCTCTCTCACACATCCATTAAATAACTTTTTCTTTGACCTTCTTTCTTTAATGTAAAAACTCCGACAACTCCATCCTCAACAGATTTTCCCTACATGTCCACATCTTTATTTGTATGCCCGAAAACTTCAATCTCCATTCTTTCGATCTGCACCAAAATGTCCAAAACCTTTGCTGATTCCCCGCTACATACTGATTTCCTTTCTAATTCGGTTCATTCTTGTCACACCCAATGAAGGACACCAACATCTTTCAGTTCTGTAACCTAATGGCTTCCTTTTACCTGCCTTTTGTTCGAGGAAACTGGCTTCACCCCATGCAACATTGTCTGCCTCGCTTACCAGTCTCACCACACTTTCCCCTTAGGCCTTGCAGACAGCCTTATTCGCAAAATCACTCCAGTCACTCTTCTGCCATCCTCTTCAACCAACTTGCATTTCTCCTCTTTTCATTCCCGTACAACCTACATCACTCTGGACTGTGATTCATGCTACATAAAGGGGCATTTTCATGCTCCACAGCTCGTCCCCCTACCCCCGACTGATCTAACTCAAATTGGAGATTTTTATATGTCTGAACCGTCTGGAATAAGTAGAGCATGTATGTCCATCTTTCGTGCAGATCAGACTATTCCAGAAGAAATTGTAAGTTGGATTTTCTGTCTGTTAACGGATAGAAATTACAAACACAGTGGCCAAAGGGGTTTAGCGTGGATACGCGTATTTTGCTCATAACATCAAAACGCACTTCAGAATCAACTGAAAAAAGCTTGGGAAATGTATTTACTTTTGTTGGTGTGATAAGGAAACACATAAACAAAACTAAAAGCTGCTAGGATTTTGAATGCATTGTTAAAGTATTCACCTTAAGCAATCTCAAACCTTCAAGTTTCAACCAGATCCATCGCCAGACAATTAACAAAAATATAATTATTCGGTTTTGATCCTGTTGAACTCTTTATACCATTCACGATTGAGTACAATATGGCTACCACCAAGGGCACACAGTCAGTGGGTTTGGACGTGTTACTTTAATGACATGAATGGGATCTTGTGTGATCGGGTATCATATATCATACCAAAGCCCAGGGGTATTATTTTCTAAATACATTGGTGAATGGAAAAGCTATGAACGGTGCCAAGGGCATTGAGATTATAGCTCATATTGATTTCTTTCAAGTGCATCGGTGCAAACCTCGCATTCCAACTCTAAATCTATCTCACTACATAGGCCTATTACGTATCATCAGCAAACATGTAGTCCAAGGCCAAGTTCCTCCTGTCTCACTCATACGTTAACCTGTCATATTCATGCATACAATCAGGAGCGTAGCCAGCCCGGTTGTTCTGAGAGGCAGAATTTCCCGGCAACAAATGTCCGATCAATGAAGCAAAAATTTCCCGGCCGCAGGGCAAAAGAAATCCTAGGGGACTGATTTAACATCAATAATACGTGTTTTTATTTCCCGATTTTCCAAAACAAAAATGGTTTTAGAGGGGCCCTCTGCCCCCCCCCCCCCCCTCGTCCCCCACCTGGCTACGCCACTGCAAACAAAGTCCACTTTAAAACCTTAGCCATTTCTAATCATACCTACTGTAATACAAAATCACAGCCCCACATCTCACGGTAGTCTCACTGTCCTCACAATATCTTGCACAACACCCGGGCAACCCACATACTTCCCTTCCGCTCCAGACCGACCTTCCCAGCTTATACTCTCTCTTGCACCCTAGCTAGTTTTCTCTAAATTCAACAAACCACACTGCAATTTAGATTTGACCTTATCTGTACTGCTGAATTCAATCACCATCACATTCTCAAACAAACTTTGCCTCTGTAGTACCCTGCCTGCCTGGCTATACCATATAGTGATCACAGATCTTGTACCACCTCCTCCAGCTCATAACTCTCTCTCTCTCTCTCTCGCTCTCTCTCTCTCTTCCTCTCTCTCGACTCTCCTTCCATCTCTCTCTCTCTCTCTCTCTCTCATACCTTCATTTTGCGACTCATCCCCTTTATACCCCTATCCTTTCTACACCTCTGCACATCACCCGTTCTCAAAAAGTGGGTACGAATCACATTATTCCCGCCACTCACCCAGTACCGTTTAAACGTCTCTCCGAAATTTAAAAGAGCCTCAAAATAGATTATTTTTAGGAAACATTCAATAATGCTCGTTCCAAACTATGAAGCTACTATGTACCGTACCTCAAACTAATTCTGTTAAACACAATCTGTTCAGAGGCGGCTTCCAGCGTGTACTTCTAATGCCCACCTCTTGCCAATTCAATTGCTTCGTATTATTTTGATGACAAAGTCACCAAAATCACGATCTGAGTTAGATGAAAGAGTTTGCCGTGCAATCTAGTAGTAGTAGTCATAAGCATGCATTATCGCAATTGTGAATGTATTTTGTGTGAATTCCACTGATACTGTGGGTTTGATCAGTGCAATAGGGGTGGGCAGAGTAGAAGCAAGAGGATCTGATGTTTTGTTTATCTCCTGTCAAACCAGTGGTAGTTGAGAAGTGGGTGCAGATTCTTGATCATTTTTTGTGTCCCGTTAGTGATTGAGATTCGTTTCGCAAGGTTACGTGTTACAATAAATTCGGCAAAGACCAGGGTAAAAACGTCGGGTACCTGGGTGGTCAGGACCACACATATCCTGAAAGCGGTGGGCATTTGTTCGGTGATATAAACAATAATAAAGGGGGTGTATGTATAGCGCGCCGAAGACAACGGAGGCTGTCATAATCCAGCACGTTACATCATGATAGACTGAATTATGCAATAAGAATCAGAAAGTTAAAAACAGGATAACGGCGGCATTTCATGTGTCGAGCAAATACCAATCTGCAATAAAATCGGCGAAGCGATATACACACTTTAATTAAAAGCCCACCTGAACCCGGGATTTGCTCCAGAATTATCGCCCTGTTTCCAATCTCCCTACTCTCGGAAAATTATTGAGTACCCAGCCATTTCTAGATTTAACCATCATCTCCGTTTACAAACAATCTAGGATGAAACATAGTACACAAATCTGCATACAAACACCCAAAATCACAGTACAGAAACCGCTCTGCCATAGGATATAAACAAAGATATACTCAATGAATCAGATAATGAAAAAAAAAAAACAGTAGGCTTGTCACAATGACAATGGTTCTTACAACATATCACTCTCTGCATTCTGAGAAAACAAATTCCGATCATAATACTCTGATTGACGACAACATGCAGAATTATTTTGGTATCGCTGGCTTTGTGCTGGACTTTTTTAGTAGTTACCTTAGGCGATCGTATCTAGTAAAGTGTTTGGTTTTGGGTGATTATATCTGAAAAGCCGCCCAATTAAAATTCGGTGAAATCCCCCAGGCTCTATGGTCAGGTCCACCTATGCTTCACTGCGTATGGTCCAGCGGTTGCAAATTATTATCAATCGCTTCCAGATTGCATATCATATCTACGCTGACGGATACGCAAACTCTATATTAGTTTTTAATCCCAGTCTCCGGTGGATACGGCCGCTGCACCGCTCAGACTTTCTAATTGCAAAGTGAAATTCGTTCTTGGATGTTCACAAACAAATTAAAACTCAATGATTCGAAAACGCGACTTTTCAAATTAATTGCATCTCCGTGGCATGCAAAGTCTGTATCCCACTTAGACCTGAAAGATCGTGGTTCTGTTGCTAACTGCCTCTCGTCAATTAAAAATCTGGGTATCATATTTGACCAGTCCTTACAATTAAACAACAACGTTTCCTCTCTTTGTCGTAGTATCCAGTTCCATTTGCGCAATCTTTGGCGGATCCGGCGTTTCTTGATCGTGACACTTGTGCATGCAGTAAGATCGTTGATCCTTTTCTCGGCTGGCTATGGTAACTCACGTTTGGTGGGATTTGTCGTCTGACGTTCAGCTTCTTCAGAACTTCAAAACTGCGCGGCGTGTTTAATTTTTCAAGTAGGTAGACGTATGTGCTTCTCCTTTACTTCATGAGCTCCACTGGTTGTGGTTTGCGTCCAGCAGAGGTTCCATTTATATCCTTGGTGCATGTTTTACAATTGTGTCCTAGGTCAGCGCCTAATTCTTTCCCAGATTCTTTTCATAGGCAAGAAGGTAGGCTGCGAGGACTTAGATTCCTCCAGCGATTCTCACCGTCCTCAGGTCCCAAGGTCTAGTGCGCTCTTTCGGCGTAGGTCTTTTTTCTGTTTTGGAACCAAAATTGTGGAACAATTTGACCATCTAGTAGCGCAAGGCCCCCTGATGTACGGTGCCCTTTTAAGAAATTGCTTAAAACACACCTATTGCCTGTTGATTCTAATTTATTTTTATAGGCCCCCCCCCCTTGTTGGCAGGTCATTTTTAATGCTGTGTCCTTTATGTATATTTTTTTTCCTTTAATGCTGGTGTTTTTCTTATGTATTATTTATTTATCAGATCATATATTTGTATTTCTTTTGTAAGCGCTGACTCCACGTGAAATGCGCTATATAAATGTTTTTTAAATAATAATAATAAAATAAAATACTCCACGCCTACTCACCTAGTGTCCGTTCGCGAACGGTCATGTTAACCCTACGTGTGTATACGAACTCATGCGTATGTCCTACATAATAGACCTTTTCATACCCTTTACACAGTCTTTTGGATGCAAATTATCCATCAGGCATGACATAGTATGCACTTAGATTTACGACTGAGTTTCGCTGACGAACCCTAGACACTTTCACTCCTACACTGGTATTTTTCTGGGCGTAACGTTTCCACTTCTGGATCCTTTTCAATGCTACCTCCCTTCACCCTTATTCTTACAATGGCCCAGTTGGTTAAACTGACACCTTTTGGTGTCCATATTGAACTCGTTTACTTGTTTTATTCAAATGGGGAAATGGGAGAGCCATAATAAAAATCGTAGTGACCTGGCGATTTTGAAATACACAATATGTGAAACACAGATATGTTATTTAGAAAAGGTGAACAGTTTCATAACTATAAACCGTTTAATTAAGTGACTTCACATTTTAAAACTTTGCAATTTGGCTGCCACAATGAACAAAGTAATTATGCCAAATATCAACACAAACCTCAAAAATGTGTTACGACAGCCTCTGGCGACGATATTTTTTACAAGTTTCCTAGTGGCGCAGCGGTCTAAGGTAGCTGCGCACATGTATTTTCCCCTGGTTGGTCCAGGATTCGAATCGGTTAAAAGAAGGATGATTGTTTTATTGTTGTTATTTAGTTTGTGCTAGTTGAGTTGTTGTTATCAGGAAGAGTGCCTTATTTTTTTTCTCGTTTTTATTTCCCCCTTTTTTCTTCTTTTTTTAAAATCCTACCCACCTTTTAAAGTGAATCACGAAGTTGGGAAAAGTAGGCCAAATTGTGCACTTTTCGTTTGTAAACCAGTATCTTATTTTACACTAAATTTGTATACAAGTATATCGGTTTATTATTCATTATTAACACTTACTATTGCGTTTATTTTCACTGTACATTTATTACGCTGTACCTAGTTTTCACTTACAACTTCAAACAATATCACCGAGTCTCTCATTACAAGTGTATCTCTTAAACTTGTTTTACAACCCGTGGTATTTGTACCTCAAAGTTGACTCCATGAATACTGTATGTCCACCCCTGTATCAACAAATACCGATTCATATGATAAATACATCTAGTCCAAATTTTTGTTACAACATCGTATTAACTAGAAATAAACCAGTCTATGGAAACCTATAAAACATATCATGCTTCTTTGATGCTGTGCAACCAGCCTTGCATTTTCTCCAATATTTTGCAATATACTACCAAATTAAGGTGATTGGTCACGATAGAGTCCGTTTCGCTAGATTTTGTTAAGATTGTGTATAAATGAACTTTCATCGTTGTACGTCAATATCAGAAATAAAAATATGGGTCACCGAACTCGTTATTTTTGAGAAAAATTCTATTGAAAACACCTTTTTTTTTCCAAAAATTTTACAACACGTCCTATGGAAAATTCAGTTTTGTATGGACAATTTTGAATATTAAAAAAAAAATCGTTGTCGATAACTTTTGTCCAAATTTTTAATGCAAAGTTTCGCACTACAATACCTTGTCGATGACTGAAGAAAAAAGTAGGGTCACCGAACTACTGTTTCTGTTATTTTCGAAAATAACGGCATGTTTAGTAGTCTAAAATACAAACGCGATCATTGAGGTGCGTAAAAGCCACAAGTGTTTTACGCATGGCAAACGCTTAAGCTGACACGCGAACAAAAACAGGCACGCAAAATGGTGCGCACTGATTTTTAGTGAGCGTTGTTTTTCCCTCTTTGTAATTTTGGATATGTGGTTGTGATGTAATGACGAGAATCAATTAAAACAGAACTATGGTAAGAAAAATGGAAGAAAAAGTTTATTGAACGGTTAGAAGGAAAGCAGGGCGTGTCCGATTTTCGTGATTTTGAATGCCATTTTAAGCGTGTAGGCCTACTCTTAAACCATATGTCGCTGGACGAATATAGGCCGACCTATACTTCTTAGCAATTTCTAATACTGTTTGTCAAAATTCGTTCCGTTACGAAAGTTAAACAATATTAATAAAAGTTGTCATTGGAACTTGGGTGAGCATTATGAGCATTCGCTACATCGTCTTTTTATTCCAAGTTTTCGGTCGCCACGAGCGCAATGGCGCTGGGCCACAAATTCTGTGTTTGCTTGGAGAGGAATGTAAGATAAAGCCCTTATTATGAGTTTGATATAGGTGATTTAAGATTTGCATCATTTCTTCAATGTTTTTAAAATGATTATGGAGTTCCAAGTAAGGAGTAAAATCTTCACGAAAGATACACCTTCCTTTTTATTTTAGGTCATTCCTTCCGTTATCTGAATTATCCTTTCAGTGTTTAGTAATTAGCGTTTTCCATAAAATGCCCAACTGCGGTTAATACTAAAAAAACAGTGTATCTACATGAAAGTGTACATAAAATGTGATTTGTTTCCCCAGATATTCCTGGAATTTACACGAGGCAAAATAAATAAGGTGTCAGTCACTTTACTGCCGGAAATTCGGTCAAAATGACAAGTGATATTTCCTTCAACGAAAACCTATTATAAGATCATATAATCACACTGTTTATGCATTTTAAACACTCTCTATAGAACTATTGGTGAAATGTCATTGTCTGACAGAAAAATTATAAAGATCAAAACCACTTTCCGATCGACATTGAAAAAGGGTTGTTGAAAAAAAAATCAGGAGAAGAAGCTGCTTATTTTCGAAAAGAATGTATTTAGTTATATTTGATGGCCCGCTTTATGAGTAGACAATATAATCTTTGACTCATGTTTGTTTTAGAATGCATTAAATTCTGTGAACATCACATAGGCCTACTACACACTGTATAGTACTTCATTGGAAACAGGTTAAAGGCCAAAGCCATAGAGCTAGAATATACACCCCGTTCTACGCAAAGAAGCGTGCTGTATCTTCGGAAGGATCGCACATTGTACGCACCAAAGGGTGGTTTTACGCGCCGCGGACAGATAGGATTGACGCCAAGTCAACAATTTTGGCAGAAATATCTGCTTGGGGCCTGCTGCGCGCGGCTCTACGTGGACCCAATAACCTAAATTACATTATACAAACCAAACATACTTGCTATAACAAATAAGTCAATATTAATTGCCACAAACAAACCCTTATTTTTCGCACTGTAGTTAAAAAGCCTAATCAATGTCACAAAAGATTTCAAACGCCCAAAAAAAAACAGTTTATTAAAGGGGAACCGTACACGAATATGTTATACAATATACTTTAAAATTATGGACACTATCGAGTGGTTTCACGAAAAACAGAATTATATTAACAAAAAATGAATTAAAGTATTAGTCTGACATGCGCTATTTAAAGTTCGCGCTATTGTATAACGTGTAATGCGATAACGGTCCGGCACGTTTGCTGTCAAATAGCCTAGCATACACATTATTACAGCTCATTGGGAGATGTGACGCTACTGTGCCGTCCTATCGCTTAACACATATCCTATCATAACACGTCGCGCGAATTTCAAATTGCGCGTGGTCAGACAAAATTTTTTTATTAATTTTTTTGGTGGTAGATAATTTCCATTTTTCCCATGAAACCACTACAATATGTGTTCGATAATTATTTTTATAACGTATATTTATAATTTATTCCTAGTACTGTCTCCTTTTACGAGATTGAACCCGTGCAATTTTCCTTTTAAAGGAATTTTATTCCAAGCTATTCTTATGTATACAACCCACTGACCCTCCACACATGGTAGCAGTCTGAGTCTCCGATGAAACAACGGAGGTTGCTTTTTTGCCCTCGCAATAGGCGGGTAACAATGCTTCACGCTACTGGGTGCAAATATTTCACCAGATGTTCTTCTTTTGTTTATACAGAATTCCTTTAACTAACTTTGACAAGAAGGGAGCCTGGCAAGGCAACATGCACTCCCTGCGGTTTTAATCGGCGACTATTCAACTATGTGGCAGCCAGCACGCCGATCCATGTATATAAACGTCCTCGCCCTGCTTCCCTTTCAAATCCTCGTTAGCATTTTTTTCTCTTGTTTGAACTGTCCCACTATTTTTGAGAAGTTGCCTTGAGGCCTACATTTTGCGAAGTGGCTAATGGCTACTGCAACAAAAGAAATATAAGCAGTTTTCGACAAAGAAGTATACGATAGGAACGGTGTTCTTACAACCGCTGCCATTGTTTTTTTTGGGGGAGGGAATTAATTAAATTTTCATTCAAACGCATTAAAGGCATGAGGGGATTTTTTTTAGATAGAATGTCTCTCAAAATTTCACTGGATCAGGTGTAGACCACCTACCGAGAAACGTTTGGAAGGTTATAGGACAAACAGGTTGCAAAAGAAAACGCAAACCTTGTTTTGAACTATAACTTGCCTGCCTCGTACTCGTTTCCCCAGATGAAACTGCTTTGACTTTCTGTCGTGCCGACAGAAAACTACAAATCAATCATCATTATTATTACATAATGCGGCGTATTCGGCTTATCACTTCAAGGTGTAATCTAATACGTTGGTAACATTCCAAATATAGTAAAAAAACGAGGTTCGAGAAAATTGGGGCGCTTCTTTCTTCCTGTAAATCTTCCCTCATGTCTCTTTAAGGACACCTGCCGTGATCGTAACTATAAATATACTACTCCTTAATAAAGGGATAGTTACGATGACAACATAAGTCTGTCAGGCTGAATATGCCAGGGGATTACTTGTTGTTGTTGGGTTGTTAGGTTTGATGGCGCTTTTCAGCAACAATGCTATTGGCAAAACCAGTTCATTATACGTCATATTAGTTCCAGTACGCAATTTTTTTCTATTCATTCTTAGTGGGAGACAGGTGTTAATCCATGCCGTTCGAAACCGCACTCAAACAACAAGAAACATGTCTTTACGGAGCACCCGCCTGTTCACCAAGAACTCTCCTCCCTAATCCGTCGAAGCTCTATATTCGCTGGAATTCCAACGTCAGTAGTTGCTGTAAGAACAGAGCTGGTCAATCTAAGCTTCAAGGCCATTACCCACATTCCGGCGCGTAGTTCACCACAGGCTTCTCCGGACTCGTAATCCCAAGCTCGAGTCGCTTGGTAACCTAGACCGTCTCGGCCTCGCACCCAAGCCTCAATTCCGTCGCTGGTGACCAAGCTATAAATCTTGCTGGGAGACACGGTAGCCTATCCTTCCGAGCATTGAACCGGTGCTGGACGACACTGGTAGCCTTGCATCCGCTGGTACCGCACGAGTGAGGTTGGGTTTGGCTTCCTTGAACACAAGCGTAACGGTTTCACGGGGCCTACCATACAGGTTGCCTTGTTATTAGTTGTGGCGTAAGCAGGCTTTTCAATATGAAGTTGTGGTGTTATACAGAATGCCATTTCTATGGGTCAAAGGTGAATTCCAGAGACATTAATTACTGTCAATATCTTGATTCATAGTTAGAATACATGGTAAGGGATACCACCCATGAGCGTGGATTATGCATATACTAATAGATAGCTCATCAGGTAAGCGCTCATCCATGCGTATAGGCAGTTTTTTTTTTTTTTAAAAAAAAGTGTTTTGGTTTTTTTTTTTTTTTTTTTTTTTTTGTGTGTTTCGGCATGTGAGATTCAGCTATCTTGTAATTTCCCCTGGGCAAGAAATTCACCGCTTGGTTGTCCCGATTTACCCATGCGATATTTGGGAAAGCTTTTTTTGGGGGGTCCGGCTGCGATGGTTATCTCGATGTATGTTTGCTGAGAAGGGAAAGCGCTGATCCTCGATCTGCTGCATCCCTTGAAATGAATGCGAATGGTTGATGGTATGGTGGGCCGCAGGGATCAGCGGCCATTTGGAAAGCGCTTAGAGGCCAATAGCATAAGGCATATAAATCTCTGCTATGCTATTATATTATTAAATATATAGTTTATTACTAACCAAGAATGTTACATAATTATTAACAGACACACGTTAAATTAATTATCATGTAACTGATATCTATTTTTGGATTAATTCTTTTCTTTTTTGCTTTTTCCGTCTCTTATCAGTTATTGATATAAATCGTGTGGTGTCGCTGTGAGTAATATTGAATGATTTGATTGGCTTTGTGTTCATACAATACATAAAGCTGAATGCCCCAAGACGAATAACCTTCGGTAGATTACCGCTGCACGCGCTGACTGCTTCTGCTGATATACTCGTACACAGCAATAGTAGCAGTGCATCGGTGGTTTTTACTTAACACTTACCTGCATAAGGGGTTTGCACTTCGTTAGTGATAAAGGGGGGGGGGTCCTAGAGACCCCTAAAAACAACCCTTCCTAAAGGATTTTTAGAATGAAATCCACCACGTTTAGAAGGCTTCAAGACATCAACAATAAAAAAATAAAACTGCAGAAAGTTGTTCATTAAGAAAATTAGGGACAAACATTGTTTTCAATTTTGCGTCCCAAATGTGCGAAAAAGACACTAATTCGTGTCTGCATTTCTACGGCACTGATTCACATAGACTTTGCTGATTGCTTTACTTGGTGAGGATGAACTATATTTAATCATATTAGCACAAATAGGAATGTCTCGTGCCATTTTATATTTTTAGGTTTACTTGTTTCATTTACCATAGGTTCCTACAATAAACCGCTATACGATGTTTATAAAATATCATGACACACCATTGGCCTACTATCCTTTCTAAGATTTTTTTATTAAGCATTTACTTTGTTTATGTCACTACGGTGTATGCCTATGAAAATCAGAATCGCAGTAACTCTATTAAGATTTTGAATTTTTGCTCATGGGCACTTCGTAGTGCATAATGGGGGGTCCTAGGGACCCATGCTAATTAACGTCAAAAACCACGCGATGGATTTGATTTTTTTTTTGTTTGCAACCAATTGCAAGCGCAACTAAAAGTTAGCAAACAAAAATATAAAACCCCAAAAAGTCATATTGCAGCGTTAAAACGCCGGCCGAAAAAACAAAAATGGGTCGCCTAAACCCCCTATGCAGTTTAGTGTTAAAGAAATATTAACTTAATTAAAATTATACACAATATGTATCTAAAATGGACTGATCGTTGGAAAATCGCATTTAATTCTTGGCACGACGTATATATTCAAGATAAACGGCTTAAAACAGACCATTCGCTGTGTTTCGCTTGCTATTTTTCGACCATTTCGATCCGCGTTCGCCCTTTATCTAAAGCGCAGAGGTCAGTGAAATACAACTTTGATATCAAATATATTACCTACTCAGGGGTCATACAAGGCTCTCAATGATCATTTTTTTCTCTCTCTCTTCCACTTTTAGGCCTAACCTTTACTATCAGCAAAAGACTTGAACCGACAGGATATACTAGCTTTCATTGGTTCCGGCCGTGACTCCCAGCCCTTCATTGATCAAGAGAAGTCGCAGGGGTAACAAGATAGTCCTTAAACGGACATTCTTATTCAGTGGGGCGGGTCTTAATGTAAAAACGCGAACACTACCATTGGTCGTTGAAGAAACTCCGCCCATCCATGATGAGAGAATAGAATGGATGGTGGATCGCGTATTCCGTATTCGGGCGGCAAGTTCAGAAACAATGTTTACAACACCGGAACTACTTTTTAAATGGCTAGTTGGGTTCCGTTTTTTATCATCCTCAATTATTATTATTTATTTGTTTACATTTTAGGTAGGCAACAATAATGTCAAAGGGAGCTGTCATAATGCACAGAAAATTTCAAGCACATGTACTTATTTTCTGTTTTATTTTTTCAATGCCACTTGAATATAATTTCACCAACAAAAAGGTGTTTTGATGCAAAATACGATCTGCGAAAAGTCGCCTATCGTCTGCTACTTACGCCAAACACTGAATCGTATTGTAATCGTATTTTCCGAAATAAAGCATGGCTTTTTTCGATCTTGGAGGAATGGATGACCATCTGTGCAGACGAAACGGAATCAACAATAAATATGGATCTATGGGGCGAATTAACAGACGAAGCCTTGATCTCTTTTTGCTGAATTCGAGTCACATCACCGGCTACAACTCCAAGCCGGCAATTTCCAGCTCAGTAAAGCCTGACTCCACGCAAGACACAAACACGGAACCCATCTCAGCTGGTTCAAGCTTCGCCAAACTTTCAGAAGATGATCTATTGAGCTGAGTTTGCGAAGGACGAAAAAAACGACCAAAGCTTCCACATCGTGGGGTATAAAAACGTCTGAAGGTGAAATATTTATTTTTTTAATCTTGTTAAGAAATCGAAAAAAATAAGAACTATATTTAATACGGCGCATTTTACTGTTTTCATGCGGGTGAAGCGGCGTGGGAAAAAGAGTCCCAGGCCTGTGGCGTTAGCACAAACGCGAAAACAAGACGAATACAAATATTTGCTAGTTCATTGATAAGTAATTTAGATTGAATTATTTCTGCAATTGAGAAGAATTACATAAAAGGATACGAAACGATTACCTCAGACACGATAATATCCTGTTATTTAATTTGGCAATTTTATTGAATTCATGAACTCGTCTAAAAAGGCCATGCATGAAGGTCCACCCACATGCTTATATATACACAAAACAAAACGATCCATTAACATAGAAAAATAGAGCCTTACAGAACAAATTTAATAAATACGTACAATAATAAAGTTATAACACCAACTACAAAATTTAACTAAAATAGAATATCAAAAAAAATTCACACATTAAATCATTTTAGAAAAACTTCAAAAGATAAAATTATTCAAAAATTTTCAAATTCATGGCAAGATGAAAAAAAAAACAGCTAAGAAATCATAAAATTTAAAGACACATTTTATAGGGGGAACCAACAATGAATTCCAAAATTTTAAACTTTAAACTGAACCAAATATCTTAATCTTTAATAGTAAACATGGTAAATGAAAACCCTAAATAACAAAATAACATTGAAATATCATACACGATGTTAATAATTCAAATGACATATGACTAACTTAATTCTAACTCTTGTTTTGGTATTTTGCTTCAGACTGGTGCCGTGAAAGAGACATTGATCCAGAGTTCGAGAAGCTTCCCAAGCCAGATATGGCGGCCATCCTTCGTCAATTTCTATGGTGAGGTTTCGCAAGCAACGGCGAGTTGTACTCAAGCAAATGCACTCCAGGGCATACCTCTCTGCAATCACCGTCACATCACCTCAGCACCATGGCATCGCGCATTAATATAATGCGTGACTCCGAGTTCAAATCTGCTAACAATGTGTTTGATGGGTCACTGAAAGTGAATAAACGTGAAGGGTAAAGACAAAACAAAATCCTTCAGCCCAATCAGTCAAGAAGACCTGAAAAGCTAATGGAATCTGGAGTATCTGACAACAGACAGCGCCAGAGGGTCTTCAAAACCTTGTCTGGTTTTCCCCTGCAGTTCTACCTGTGCAGAAGGGGGTGGCGAGGGCTCCAAGACCTGAAAACCTCATTTGACTTCTTAGTTTGACTCTGCTCTGGTAGGGAATTTGTTCAGCGCATTCAATGAAGTCATCAAAGAACCACCCCGGAGGTTTTGAAGATACAATGACCAATTAAGAAGATGGAGCTACCGATGGCCCACTGTGTCCCGTCCAAGCTTTACGGTTGTACCTCAGGCAATCTACATCCCAACATGGAGGCTCTGTACCAACAGTGCAATCCAAAGGCAACCTTCGCTTGACCACCTGTTGGTATCTTCCATCCAAAGTTGGGGATAAAGCAGCTACAGGGCATGATGGCAAGCTGTCTCAGGAAGCGCAACTCTCCAGCGCTACACAAACCACTGCCTCCGTGCTACATGCATCGCACACTTATGAATAAGCCGGGTTTCGACCCCCTGACGTTTCCCATCGTCCCTGGTCACCGAAATGTGCAGTCAGTGCTCAGCTATTGGCGAGCTGTTGGAGACAACACCAAGCGCAAGATGGGGATACCCTGACATCATCCTGCGCTGTGTCATCAGCACTTCCAGGCTGCAGCACATCCACCGCCTGCCCTTGCAGCACCATCCACAGCAGCTCAACATCAGCCTCAAGTGGTACAACCAGCAACAGTGGCAGTTCCCATTAGACCTCTTGGAGTAGCACACAGTGCCAATCATAACTTGCTCGCAGTCAGTGGCCTATTACCTGCAAAGCGTTTTTCCTGCCAATCATCTGATCAAATGCAGCGCCAGGATAATGCAATGAACTCCATATTCACTTGGTTGTTCCATAGGCACTGTACATGTTTCTTACTTTTTACACAAAAACTGATGACTGACATGATTACTGCACCTTTCTTATGCAATTATAAGTTGAATTAACTTTTCCCATGTGAATGAAATTAAAAGTTCATATTGGTAAATTGTATTGTCATTTAAGTAGTTCAAGTAATCTTATTAGTATTTAATATTATATGGTATTGTATTGCATTGTATATGTTCAAGTAATTATTGTTATTTAATATTATATTATTAGTGTGTTATAAAATTATAAATTGAGTATTAGTTTATGAAATTAATTTTGCTCCTTTACAGTTTGATTTTTATCTGAAAATTTAGAGAATAAAAAGTAAGATTTGGTTGTTGTGCCTATCGAATACGTGTCAACACTTAGTGATGCCGGTGTAAAAATATGGGGAGTGCCCATCCAAAATGACACGATATTAGATAGGCAAAACAACAAATCCTATCTTTTAGTCTTATTCAGTTTTGGGTGGTTATTGCCGGGAAAATATTCCATTGAATTATCAAAGAGACAATAACTAATCCCCCGCAGTAAAAAACGAACCAGTTCCTACATTGACATCCATGGGAATCAACTTTGGCATGTGTTTTTTTTGAGTGTTGTTGTGGTGGTGTTAAGGCGCCAGTTCCGTCAGCTGAATTAATGTCACAGGAGTAATTAAAAAAATTGTTCTGTTTACCTGTTTGGAGCTTTCCACGTGAGGGTTATGTACCATACAGCTTTAAATTACAACCGTGAAAAGTATAATTTTCAAAATCTTAGAGGGCACACTATTTTTACAAACGTGCCATTGGACTCTTTAAAGACTATGTTGTACTGAATCATAGAATTATCATCAAAACATCACTAGGCAACAATTTAGAACCAATTATTTCTAGCCATACTAGGCCATGTATAAGATATGGATTGGTGTTATCCAGAAAATGTAAACCCTAAATTTACCTTAAGTGGTTTTAGATTTTTTTCTCTGCGTGTTACAGAAATAACAATTCAGACAGATAAACCAATTTGAAAATTTTCTGACAGTCCCAATCATCTTTATCATTCGACAGTGATGAAAAATTTAATTTGTTAAGCCTAGCCTGAGCTGCTAGGCCAAGTTTCTTTTGTTTATTTCGACAATGATCGTGAACTGAAATGTGCAAATAACGAAATCAACACGTTGACGAATGCTTACCTGGCCTGGTTGGCGGATAGTCTGCACAAAACACTGCTGATTGTATTTAAATCCATAAAATGAGAAATTCCATTACGATACGACACACGATCAGGTTTACATGACGCCTTGACAGCTCCAATCTAGTCCATGCCTCAGTCTCACTCTCAGTACATGATAACGATACACACATGTGCACGTGTGTGGACGATTAAGCAGGTAAAAACTTACGTCCGTTGCAATCAAACACAAAATATGTTGCATCTTATTTTATTCCTATCCTGATAATGAATTAAAGATCATTATCGTCATAAACAAACCTTCATGTGGCATTTTTGGTCATTTCGTTTGCTCTCAAAATTCATCTAGAATGTGCATGCCGCGCCGTTTAAATTCGTTGAAATGCATTCATGCAGCTGATCCATAAGAACCGCATTACAGTAAACAGCTGAATTCATCCGCGTCTCCGCTAATCCAATAGAAAACTGCAATTGTTTATCGAAGGAGGATTGATTCATTATTTCTTCGGAGGGGTGTAAATAACTGAATTATGATAAACAAAATAAGGTTCCACTATTTTTACGCTTTGTTTTCGTGATAAAAAGTCAAAATACTAAACCAAGAATGAGAATAAAAAGATGAGATTTTTTTTGTTTTGACTGTCATCGATGGTGGATCATGGATGGGCATCGATATTTTTCGCTGGTGGATACCGGCTGCAGTGCCGACATCCACCACTCAAAATATGTCGATGGCCCATCCATGATCCACACCATCGATGACAGTCAAACAAAAAATCTCATCTTTTATTCTCTAAATCGTCTGCCACTTTTTAGGGCACAATTTTGTTAAATGACACCACAAATTGAGTTTTGATCACTATATTGTAATGAATCCTATGCAAGGCATCATATAATGCTCAACCTTTATTGTGAAACAAAAGACAGTCAGGTTTCATGTTACTTTTTTCTGAAATATGACACTGCTGGTATTATTTTGAAGTAGAAGTCACATTGCATGGAACACCAAGCTCAGTTTACCATACTTCCCTTTAAAAGGGAACTTCTTATCTAGTGCAAAGCCAAATCACTATTGTGTAGTAGTACTTCATACCTTGCTGTATTCAAAATTGTGGTCCTGTTTTACCACACAGGAAATATTCGTCTGCTTAATGAAATAATTTCCATGCCTCATTGGTTTAAAATATACTACAACCAATGTAATTATGTACCACAATTTGTAATATTATAACATTGGAGTATTTTTTTGGATATAAATTGGCTATAGAAGTCATTCTTAACATTTAATTTGGTCAAGCAAAATTTTGCAACCTGACCCAACCAATCAGAAAACTTGTTCATAGCTACCTTTAGGTTAGGAACTAAGTCCAGTTAGTGCAAGCAGGATGGGGGCACTTACACTAGTGGTGCAAGTAGGGTATGTATAGCACTGACCATGGACATGCATGGAAATATGAGACTCTTGAAGTCAACAGCGCAAGTATCAGTAACAGCTGAGAAGTGTCAACAAGGATGGGCTGTATACACACAATAAGACCTGAGTACCACTGCATGAGCGTTTGGTCAATTCAGGATTACTCTTCTGCCTGGCAGAAGAAAAAGTTAACGCGAACATGAGCAGCCAAACCGGAGCGGCAGCTTAGCCTAACGCAATTTTTGCTATGCATTATTTCAAAATTAAACTGCAATGTAACTTCCGGAAATCAAGCCGTGGCGGAGGCCAATAAATACCAAATCTTAGACGTCCCATTGGTTTAATCCGTAAAAAGTGAAATCTTAAAGAACCATTCTGATTTTTTTTTTATACGTTGTCATTGAATATTATCTACATTACAAACCCGAGATTTGAAAGAAAAACTCCAGTAGTCCTAAGGGTTTGATATATGAATAACGGCGAAGGCTATATCATATTTGGACCAATGGAGCCCCTTGACTGCACCCACATCAAGCGCCCAAATCGGTTTGCAGTTTATATTGTTTAATCTAATTTGAACATTTGTGAGGGTTGCTATATTGAATGAGTCTTGGTCACCGTCGTGCGACAAAGAAACTTAGGCGGCGCCCCTCCAACGGATTGCTTCGGGTGTTAAATAGCTGCTCCTCCTCGCATTGGGGACCATTTCCTGGATGGTTTTTGTTTCCAAATTTCCTTAAAGCTCATTTTACTAGCGGAGTATAATTCCTTCAAAGTTTCCTTTAGGTGCTGAAATTTTGCTGTCTGTTTTTTTTTCGTATTGGTAAAACAATCAAGTGTTTCCATACCATAGATATTTTGCAAGAACTGCAAAACAAGACGAACAAAAAATTGAACGACGGAATTCCTCTTTTAGAGTTCAGACGGATGCAATACTGTTGTCTTTTCGGTGTCGTAGTTTTTGGCGATGATCGTATACGAATGGGTACGGGCACCAGAAATAACTTTGTTTAGGTTCAGTGATTACGATACAGACTTTAAACAAGTTGGTGCGTTTGTCTGTTAAACAAACCTAAAGGAAAGAATGTTAGGATTTCGTTGCAATGTCAGTCTTGTGGTCTTTAACAGAGAGGAGCTCGGACCCAGGACAAACATGATCGTTTACCCCTCACTACAGAAAAGGTTTGACAGCTTGATCGGTAGTTTAGTAGGGACCCTTTACAAACAATGCTGGTCGTGTACATTCAATTGTGGTATCACTTTTTCATACAGGGGCCAATGTTAAATGTTTACAACCCAAGAGGGTCAAGTTTTATTTTTAAAATTCTCCTCCATGTTTGAAATGTATGCCCATATTGTCCGTCTAGTGATAAGGATTCCAAAAATGTATAGTTTTTGTACCCTCTATGACCATTGGTTGGAGTTATAGGGTACCAATGGCTCAAAATGTTAAAAAAAGGTCAATTTTATTTGTACAGGGTTCAAAATCAGAAGTTTGCTCCAATTTTGGTAAAAATGAAAGAAAATTCTTCATCTGCTTAATGTATCAAAATAAGGAATAGTTTGTACCATCTGCAATGCATAGTGTACCATGTTATGCGACAAAAATAGGTCATAGGTCACATGATCAATAATTGTTGACCTTTTTGACCCTTATCTCGTAAGTAAACATTTAACATAATCACAACTTTTTAGGAGTCCTCGTACCTCAGGCAATAAAGTTGCAGGTATTAAATATAATCAGATTAATTTAATGTATGCTACGCTACGAAGAAAGATCGTCAGCGACACACCCGATCACTTGTATGTGATGCAACATTTAACCCATCACTGACAAGATGAAGAGAGGAAGTCTCTGCTTTCACAATTCATCCGTCATTGATGACAAAATGTGGTTGGTCACGTAGGAACTCGGGTACGTAATTGTCACTTCGTGCGGAATTGGGAGTATGATTGGACATGAAAAGGTTTTTTTTTTTCCAAGGGGGCCGTTGCATTCAAAACATGACCATGGACTTCTGGCGGTTGTTGATTTCGATGCTCGAAAGATCAGGCATAATCGCAAAGTTTCTGAGGATTCGTGTCGCAAGTTTATTCTCAGGGATTCTCAATAAACCAGTTATAATAGCTGCAATTAGAAAACGGCAAAATCCTTGTGGCTAATCTATACAGTTGGAGGCGCTGTCAAAGTACTCTCCCGACAGGGCAATATGAGAGAACTTTCAGCCATGGAAAGGGAAACGTTATTGGCAACGTGCTGCCTGCCTACGCCGCTGATGGTGAGAAATATTTATAGGGAATAGCAGAGAGTAAAACAATCAGCGTGTGGCGGCCTGTGTTCTGAGGACAATGGTAACAACACACATGATTACACAATAAAGCTCTCAGCACCAATAATCTTATTACAAACAGATTGCAGTTCTGATCGCAACAATTAAGACCGGTGTATTTTATTGAATTGCCAATCCGGTCAAAAAAAGGAACTATACTTTAAGGTCGAGAAGAAATTGGCAATATGTTTTGATGATACAGTATGGAAGTTAATTGTAGCAGATGATAAGTGGTGGCCTGGATAAAGGGGGGGTCTACGCCCATTCGGGTAATAGAACAGTACTGTAGCACAACAGGCCGACTGGGGGGCCGACTAGCTAGCCATCTCACCGGTCCTTGTGGATATGACTCTCAGCGGATGACACAAGCTGGTGGTTGCTGACATGGAGTCGGTGAAAGTATATGATGTTGAATGATTCGACGGGGAATTGACATTAATCTAAAGACTTTATAGTGTTCCAATTTATGCCACTCACGTCACCTCATGGTCACGTCGTGCATCGTGCTTGTTCTTGTATTTTTTGATGAAGACATGGCCATAGCAAGATCGAGGCAAGCCGAATTAATTCTACGAGATTGCGTGGATGTAGGCCTACACGTAACGAAATAGCAAGCAAATAATTTGTGCACGGTGAAATTTACAACCATGCTGTTACACTTGAAATTTGATTACTCCTTACTTTAAAAAATCAAACTTTTTTTTAATTCTCCTTCTTCTTTCCTATTTCAGCTGTGTCCTTTTTAGGGGTCATTGATCTCAAATTCTTTCTAGCTTCCTCCAACGGGCCACATAACTCCTCGCTCACTCCAACTTGGCACTTGTATCATATCCTCTCTCACACAGACCCATAAACCTTTTCTTGACCGTTTTGAATTGTCAACCTCGTAAACCCTTTCCCAACATCTTTCCACACATCCGCCCGATCTCTTCTTTGTATATGCCCATATCACTTCAATCTCCCCTCTCTCGCGCTCTAATCCACCACATGTCCAAACTTTGCTGACCCCTCAATACTCAGTTTCCCTACAATGTCCAATAATTCTATTCTTGTAACACCCACTGAACCAATCTTTCAGCTCTGTCCACCAATCTCCTTTTTCCTAGCCTTTTTTAAGAGACTCTGGGGTGTCCTCCAAAAACCGCATACTATATTATCGGTCTTTGCTTGGACACTTTCCCTTTTTAGCATTACAGATACTCGTCTCACGCCGCAGATCACTTCTATTAGTCACTCTCCTTCCAACCCATCCTTTCTTTACTTTTTTCCCTGTTCAAACCGCCCTTAATTACAATTGGACTGTGATGTTGCAAAAAACTTAACTAAACTGTATTTACCCTTTTTAATATCATCATATTCAAGCTTCGCGCCAATCCATCACGCGGGGATTCCGTTTTGCTCCTTTTTCACTTTAATTTTTGAAAGACACACAACCTTCTACCCGCAGATCACTGTGGTCACTCCTCATCCTCCTCCACCCACTATTCCACCTGTTTGTACTCCAATCTTCCTATTCCAACTTCCCTGTGTCAAAACCGCCCTCACTTTAGAACTGTTATACCCAGGTATCACCTTTGCATGTCATCATCACCTTCAAGCTTCAAAACCAAATCTACCACTCTCCACCCTCTCATTAACACGCAGGTAATTATGTTTTGCTCCTTCTAACTTCCGTATTTCTTTCTTTTTCAAATGCAAACCGCCCCCCTTTCCCAACTATAATCTACCGGCCTCCCAATTCTCACTACACACAAACAACAACGTCAGCACCATCATAAGGCCAAGGGTACCCTGCTCAACCTCATCCTCAAACCCGACCTGCCCATTACCATCGCAAACAGCCTGCAAAACAAGAAAGGGCTTGAAGGCTCGAAGTCGACCCCCTAATCGTGTTTAAAGGTCCCCACAGGAAATGCAAATAGATGGATTTGGTTTGTGTCAAGTCTATAAAGGAGGGACCCAGAAAGCATTCAATATTTTGGGTTGGTGTATGACAATGCCATTTGGTGGTACTATTTATTTGTCATAGAGTAATAGAAAATTAAGTTGAGAATTTGGTGTGAACTATTCATGACAACTGGCTGAAACTCAATATGTTCACTAATGAATGTCACTGGTATGGTAATTCTTTTTTCTGGCCCTCCTTTATTGGATGGGATGTCCCCTAAAATTTGAGTAGTTCTCTCTCATTTTCCCTGGGGCAGCAAATCTTTTTTTGTACACGGTTTACCAAGGGGGTGGTTACAACCCCTCGAGAATTCGGTTATAAAAGCACCCGAGCTTTTTGGGTTGATACCATGGATAGCTATGGTCTTCTCCTTCCTCCTCTTTCCATTTATACCAGAAATAATACCAGCATACCAGTATGGCGTCACAACGACGTCATCAAGTCCTGCGAGCCGGCAAAATTGGCATTTTCTACAGAAAATAGGCGAAATTATAATTTTGCGCTAAGTAGAATATCCGATTTCATGCGGTTTTCATCTCTAATATTGCAATTGACTATTTTCATAGAGCCATACTGTGCATATTTTCAAAAAATAGGACCATAAATATCCTTTTGGTGGCAGCACTTTCCCCTTACCGTTCAACTTTGACTACATACCCTAACCCCGGTGCATCTTTCCCATTTTTTTTTTTTTCGCAAAAATGACCAAAAGGTATGAGAGAATGATTACCTAGAAAACTTTGTACGAAAAGCCTTTAGCATTTATTTTAAACATACCGGAGTCAAAGTTCACAATAGAAGGGTGGTAAACATCACCCCCACCCCCCCTTGGTCAAGACAAAGTTTTAGACGTCGATACCCCACAGGGAGAACAATAATTTGTTCGAGTCAATATCATTGAAGCAATCTTTATATATAAAGATTTGTGAAATGTAGCAGTAACCATTCTTATCAAGAAATTGATTATTATTGGAACTTTGAATGTAATAAATTTATCTTAGGATTTCTAAACTTCCACAATATGAATAAATTGCAATCCAAAATTGATGCACTAGGAAGCAGGTACATTGAATGTAACCCATCCGAAACATTTATTAGTTTCGTCCTAGTCGCTATCGGTGCGGTGTTCAGGAATATGGTCCCCGGACTCATCGTCCCACCTACAACGGTAAACAATGGGGCAACTCGATCCAGTTGACCCTTCACGCACATTAGTTTCTTGCTTTATTCCGTGGTCATCTATGGAGCCCGGACTCCATGGCTCGCGGCGGACCATATCTCATTTTACACGTACGAACGGTTACGCCGGTTTCTCTCTTTTGCTTAAGCACAGATTCTCGTCTTAGGTCCTCACTGTCATTAGTAATGGCTTGTGGTGGTGTCGGGATTTATTCAACTGATTAAGCTGACCCGAGGACCGCGTGTTATCCCCGCGATACGACGCCCCTAAATGGCCCATTTTTTGAGACTGGGGGCGGATTGGGAACAGTCCGAGGTTTACACCCTACTTCTTATTCGACCCTGACGCATGTACTGTACAGTTGTGACTCTATGTCACGAACCGACGGCTTAACTGCCCCTCCGAAGGACGGGATGCTTTCATGATTCCTTGCTCAATTTCAAGTGACCATGCATGGAGGAGATCGGTATTCTGCATTTAACAAGCTTCGTATCATACAGATTTAAAACAGAATTGAGCACCCTAATAAATCCAGCAAGTGACCCCATCGGGATTAGAACCCGGGATTTTTTTTTTGATAAAAAGTAAAAAAAAAAAAAAACCCCTAACCGCTAGGCCATGCTCATAGCACAGAGGAATTATGAAACATTCGTTGAACTGGTTTCTAGTTATGTCAAGGATGAGTTCAATTCCCGTTTTAATTTCCCAGAAAACAGAGAATGTGATCAAACCTAAATGGTTTTCTCGACAGTTGATGTAATTACTATATTGCACCTGATATTGGATTCAAGCGGTCCTTTCCGAAGCTATCACAGCAGTTTGTGAAAGGTCTCATTTATTATGACAAACCCAGAATAAAACAAAAAATATCAAGGGAGCCACACTTATGACAACAAATTGAATTATTTATCTACTATTACTTCATCCAGTGTACAATTTTACGAAATTTCATTGCGGCCATAATATGAGTTTTCTTTAAAAATCGAGTTTACAAGTCTACTATGACAAAATTGCATATAGTTCAAACAGGGCGCTTATAAATTACAAATCATGACCTTTGTAAGCCTATATGAGATTATATGGCAAGATTCCCGCATGGATTTTCTGATTTTGTCGGAGTTAATAGCTCTTGCATTTCCCTCATTATAATATATAACTTGTGTCGCCACTGCTTAGATTGTTCTAAACTAAATAAGACAATTTGCGTGGGGTCAAAACAGCTGTGCTATCAAAATCATACTTCAAATAACTTGTCTGTTTCAATGGTGTCAGAAACTGAATGTATGATTGATGTATGGCATTTATTCATTAATAGTAATTCTGCCAGCAGGGTCGACATAAAATTACTTATAAATAAGGCTGTTTGCTATGTAATTGATGATAAATTACTGCGCTGTTTGACATTAAAATTAACTTTATAAATAAAGCTGTTTGATATTTAATTTGTGACAAAAATTTCAACAAAAAGGTGTTAGAAACTCAATTTGTTGTTTCATTGGGCTATTCCAGAAAAAAATGCCCCCATAGGGGCGCCGGACTTACAGACTTTTTGTCACTTTTGAAAGCTGGAATTCAGAATTTAATGTCTCATATGGGTGGGAATTCCAGCCAGTTTAGGTATAGAAGGTGACGGAAGTCCAGTGTTTTTACGATTTTCAAGGGAAAATTCCGGGAAAAATCAATATTTTCAACACTTTTCTTATACCCCTAACCATAATCCTCTGGGAATTCCAAGTTTTTTTCTTACATTGTAGTCCAGGAATTCCTGGAATTTACTGAGGAGTGTATGGAATTCCTGGTAATTACGGAAGGTAGCGTCTGGAATTTCAGATAAGTCATGGAAGGATAGCAAGGAATTCCAGATATTTTGTGAACAAAAAAATGGAGTTGCATCTATTTGCATTCTTTTTTTTTTCTGAATAGCCATTTCACCAAATTTGTGCACTTCAAATGCCAGAAGATGGTTTGTGTGGTTGGGGTCGTATTGCTTAATCTGTATGATTCTGTTTGTGAGTTGCTCTATTGGACAGAGCTTGTCCGCCCTCGTCTGGAATTGCTATGTGCGTATAGAGCAGCAGCCAGAAGGTTTGATCAAACGAACGAAATACCAATATTTGAACCACGGGAAAATGCAGAGAAAAATTACAACTTTTGCAATACGAAGGTCTGCGGAGACCCGGGGGCCCACTTGTATTCCAAGGTGAATATGATGCGTGAACACGGACTTTAAAAATGCACCCTAAACACGTTATTTCACCAATGAAAAACATACCCTAAACAAGTATTTTTGTCTATTTTGCTACGTTAAACAAGTATTTGTCAGTTTTTGCTACCCCAAACAAGTAAGCAATGCATGGTGTCGTTAATATTATACCCTTTATACATTCTTAATCTCGCTTTGTTGAAAATTCCGATTACAATATTGTTGATTGTGGATTATTGCTTAATTTGAGTATTACATACCCTAAAACACGTTATATCACAATTCATGGTTACGAAAAAACATACATTTTGCCATATTTTGCTGTTTTTTTATGGACACCCTAATCTGGGTTGCAAATGGTGACTTTTCTTGACTAAAAAACAAAGACCTAGCTTTAGCTATTTTCCCAAATATCTGGAAAGGAGGCACCACCGCATGTGCCCCAATTGACTTTTTTTACTCCTGGTTACTAATTCTGAGTTATATTACATTCGAGTAGAGCAGTTCAAAACATTTGACCCCCATAGTAACTTTACCCTCTCATGAGGACACACGTAGCAACAGCTCATGCAACATCATATTTGCAATGTTATTTTTTCTCTGATTTTTTCCGTGTTCAGATACTGTTTGTATCTCGTTCGTTTGATCAAAAAATTCTGGGCCTGGCCAGTTAATAGTTTATTGGACGGCTGTAGTTCCCACTATGACCAATTGTTTCATATTTCTCATATGCTGGCGACAGTCGTGTAGAAGTCCAGTTTCCTGTGAGAGAAGAGACAACAAATATTTAATTATTCCGCATGCTGTGAAATGTCATCTAATCGACAGATCTCCTTTGCTCTTTCAGATTGTTAGGGTTTAGCAAAAAACACTGAGAATGGAGACGGGGGTCTCCCAAGTTAGGCCAAAAAAAACTAAAAACTAGTTTATCTCAGAAGAAATGTGAAAAATGCAAATGGAAACGTTTTTTTTTTAGAAAAATGCATGCGAATGCGGGATTTTTGGTATTGCATTTTGACCCACTTTTATCTGGGAGGGCGAACTGTTGAATTTGGGAAAAAACACTTGGCTTACAAGCAACAATTTGGAGTCAATGGACAATTACGAATGCGCGCAAACGTGTGTGTAGGTGTGTATTTCCTTTCTTACGTTCTTTTTCCGATTTTATTTTTGTTGTGTATGTGTGGTATGTGTGAGTGAGTGTTGTCGTGGTGTGTCATGCGATTTTAAAATCCATGGATTAATTTTTACATGGAGAAGCGGTCTCAAAAGTAAAAAACACAACAAAAAAAATCATCAGGTTTACTCCTGAAAATCACTTTCTAGGCCATCTAAGATCGCATTTTGGGTCTAAAAAACCCATACAACCTTTTATCTACCATTTCTATTGTACATAACCGATAATATTTGGTATCAATTTTGAACCAGTGGGCACTCCGGTACAGTAGCCATAGGCCGCTCAAATAGCCTTTACTGTTGTTGGTTAGGAAAGCAAACCTTGAATTGATTTTTCTCAAAAAAATTTGTTTGACAGAAAGAAAGGAATTTCAATTTTTGTCATGAAAAAATATATCAAGAAGGTATTTCTGATTTACAACTAAAAAAAAAATCGCATATCTTATAGCGGTGATTTGCTGATTTGGGCAAACACTGTCCTGGCCTAATGAAGTCGGACGAGTGAACAGTGCCACCAAATGTCAATGGCAAGACAACTCAGCTGCTTTCCTTTAACCCCTTTCGACACGGGCCAATTCTGTATCGCTATAGCACATGTTAAGGGTTATAGATGGCGGCACAAATGCTTGCAGGTCATTTGGAAAGCCATCTAAAAAGAATATCAGCAAAGACTAGGCTTGTTTGCGAACTATATTTAGATGCATTTTCATTAATTCTGATAGCACTTGAAAATAATTAATCTTTGACCCTTTTTGAACACAAAAATTGACAAATTTTGACCGTTGAGCGAATGTAGTCGCCAGGGCATGCCGTGTTCAAAGAATTAAAAGAATATCTGGGAGGGCGCACTGTTGAATGGGAAAAAACACTTGGCTTACAAGCAACAATTTGGAATCAATGACATTGACGAATGCGCGCAAACGTGTGTGGTATTGTGTGGTATTTCCTTCTTACCTTCTTTTTCCGATTTTATTTTTGCTTGTGTATTGTGTGTTATATGTGTGCGTGGTGTGGTGTTTATGCGATTTTTCTAAAAATCCATGTATATAATTCTTACATGGTACAGCGGTCTCAAAAGTAAAAAACAAACAAACAAAAAATCCTCAGTTTTACTCCTGAAAAACTCATCTTCTAGGCAATTAAGATGCAATTTGGGGCTAAAAACACATAAAATTTTATCTACCCATTTCTATGACAAGACCCGATAATCATTTGGTATGAATTTTGCAACCAGTGGGCAATCAGGTATAGAGCCATAGGCCGTAAAATAGCCTTTACTGTGTGTTGGTATCGGAAATGCAAACCTTGAAATTCGGATTTCTCACAAAAAATTTGTTGACAGAAGAAAGGAATTTCATTTTTTTACATGAAAAATCATATTCAGAAGTTTGTGACGATTTAAAAACTTATATTAAAAAAAAACATTTATCTTTATAGCGTTGATTGTGCTGAATTTGGCATTTAACATAGTTTTTCCTGGGCCTAATGAAGTCCGACGAGTGAACAGTGCCACCGCATGCCATTGCAAGCCAACCAGCTGACTTTCTTAATTATTTTCAGCTTCGACACGGGCCATTATGTATAGATAAATAGCACAGTATGGTCAGTAGCTTTATAGATGGCGTCACATATATGTTTGCAAGGTTCATTTGGACAGCCATCTAAAAAGAATATCAGTAAAAGGATAGGCGTGTTTGGCTAATTAGATGCATTTTCATTCTGATTATGAATATGCACTGAAAATTATAATTTGACCTTTTTGAAACAAAATTTGACCAATTTGACCGTTGAGCGACCTTAGTCCGCTTCGCCGTGTTCAAAGGATTAAAAGAAATATGGGAGGGCGCACGTGAAGTTGGAAAAAACACTTGGCTCAAGAAAACAATTTGAGTCAATGTACATTTACGAATGCGCGCAAACGTGTGTTAGTGTGTGTAAGTTCCTTTTTCCCTTCTTTCCGATTTTATTTTTGCCTTGTGTTTATGTGCGTGTGTATGTGTTTTCAGACAATTTTTTAAAAAAAAAATTCAAGTGAGCTAAAACCTAAAAAAAATAATAAAGATCGGTTTTAAGCAAAATGGCGCGGTTTTCTGAGACAAACTTCTTTTTTTGGCCTTAGATCTGATTTTTAACTGGTTTCCTGGATCAACAATACACGGGTCACTGACAAAGCAAGTGTCACGTTTACGAATGAGGACATAAACATTTGATTATGAAATGACCTTTAATCCTGAATGACTTCAGTTTAGATTTTTTACATGTTTGCTTAACAAACTCATTTCACCAAATTGCAGCTGCTTGGACGAATTTGAACAGTTTATGCAAATTAGCTTCTGTATGAATGGGCTAATTCCAGAAAAAAAAAAATACCCCCCCCTATAGAGGTTTTTTTTTTTGTTCAAAATATCTGCGAATTCCTGGCTATTCCTTCCATGAAATTATCTGGAATTCCTAAGCTGTATATCCGTCCTGAATTATTCTGGAATTCCAACATCACTTCCGTAAATAACCAGGAATTCCAGACACTACCTCCCGAAATTACAGGAATTCCTAGACTACCAATGTAAAAAAAAATGGAATTCCCAGGAGGATATGGTTAGGGGTAAAGGGTGTTGAAAATATTGATTTTTTTCCGGATTTCTTCTGAAAATCGTAAAAACACTGGAAATTCCGTGACCCTCTATACCTAAAATGGTTGAATTCCCACCTCGTATTAGACAATAAATTCTGGAATTCCAGCTTTTAAAAGTGGACAAAAAGTCTGGAATTCCGGCCCCCTATATAGGGGGCGCATTTTTATGGAAATTAGCCCAATGCTATTACTGTCAATAGTAGAGGTTTCAACGTTCTATCATTATGCCCAATTATGAATCGGTCAAGGCGTGCAACAGCCAATAAGTCGGCAGGGTTAATATTAACACACAGGGATACCCACGTACGTAGATGCCGCACAGACGAGAACGAGAGTTAATCCCTTGCTCCGATAGCAGACGAGACAATTATGGCACATGGCATTGGACATTGAAAAACTGAGATGTCCATAAAAGGTCTAAGAGCAAGTGACGACAGGTTTTCAGTTTTGAATAAATGACAATGGATACCATTACCTATGAACCCCAGCATTACCGTAATCTCGGGCGACATGACGCAAACATAATTAAAGCGCAAGAATAGAAACTGGCTGATTGCATGATTTTCGCGAGACGTGTCTTTTTGAAGCTAAAAGCATGCCTCATTCAATTATGCCTTCGAAAAAGATCGCCAGACTACAACAATTGCCTTGAAACAGCGGAACTCACACCGTTCTTGGCACTGTCTGGCAAAGGATAGAAATAGAACAGATCTAAAAAGTTACTTTTCATGTAATGATCAAGGAAGAACTTACTCGGTTAACAACCAAAAAAAGATTCCGTACACCATGCACATGACGGCAAACCCGTAAAAAAAGACCACGACGGCACCATTGGATTGAAGCAAAAAGACCAGCACAAAACCTGCCGAGACGTTCCCTAGGCCATGGTAGTTACACTCAGATCCCCTGCATTGTTGCTAGATATTGGTTGGCTAACTGTCCCGGTAAGGTCTGTGGGAATGGATTCCAGGTGAGAGCAAATGCAACTCCTGAAGAGCGGAAATGGTCCACAACAGTGTTATGTGTTTTAAACGGGCCACTGGCACAGTTTACATACACGGAGCCCTCATTTGTTGTCAAAACGAGGTTTGTATGTTATATTGATTTTACGGTTGTTAACCCTTACCTGAAATAAATAGTCCTAAAACAGTTCCTTTATGTAAATAAGTTATTTTGTAATAAAAACCACTCGGAGATGGTTTATTCCAATGTCTCAGCTTACATAAACTGAAGACACAAGAAAAGGCACCTCAGAGTTGTGTCACATTGCCCTATAACCCTTGACCTCCTTTTATGTATCATTATCTAATGGTCTTCGATCTACTAGTGGTACGAAATTTAAACCGAAGATTCCTTTATTGAAAATGAAGGGAAAGGCTGGAAATAACCACTGACTTCGAATGATACTGGGGTCGCCCTAGGTGTCTATTATATATATTCGTAGAGTAATAACTTTGTTACTGTTCCATGCAATTCCCAGTAGTATCAATTCAGGGCAATTTTAAGGATATTTGATTTGCTGGAAATGTGTCCGTGTCACTCTTATTATTTTATCTCTCCCCCAGAATGCTGGTGACATATGATTTGCATATTGCATCCGGCATATTCGGAACCGGCAACCTCCTGAGTTCACGCCACGAATAAAGAGTCGGATAGGAGCGTTAGATTAGAACTATGAGTATTAGGTCAATAGGGACGCTTTTATCAACTCCCAACTCCATCATGTTAATAATGTATCTGTGAGGTCGCTCATTTTCATACGGGAACTTGTTACAGTATCTGGGACTTGCTTTAAAAATGTGAGATGGCAGCCGAACTGTAAGTTTTAAGATGGCTTGTAAATCGTCTGCCAGGGACAAGTAGGCACGATGACGATCGAAAATTCCACCTTGCCGTAAATTTCAAACATGAATACCTCTCCACCTGCCCTTTAAAATTAACTTCAAGTGAAAAGGTACTTTGTAATACAGTTTGGGGCACTGTTCGCCGACATGGACGAACCAATTTCACCAACATATTTTTTAAACATGATTAGGTTGGTACAAGGTCTCCGATTAAAATGAAAAAACCTCCGAAGGTTATCGGGGTTGAGCAACGCGTGAATGGTTTGTCATTGAAATTCCAAGCGAAATGCGTCAGAATGTGTAGCTTTACAGTAAACTAACCCATGAAGCCTATACTTAATGGTGACCAATCTTTCTACCATGGAATAATTCTATGATCCACAACCACCGACGCGGGTTTTCCATAAGTGCATAACCGATGAAGAGGAACCAACAGTGACCCCAGACACCAGGAAATCAGGCATGCATGGCCGCGGGATTTTCCCACGCGGAAAAGAAGAAACGAACAGCTACTCAGAAGTTACCAAATGTTAAACAATGCTAGAATGAAGATGGTATCTGCTGCACCTGAACAGAAGAGAAAAGATTTAAGGTAATTGCTCAAGATGCTGATATGTCTTTTGACTTGCTGAAGATTTTTCTGAATGTGCTATTTTCAGTATTCGCCCAGATATCCAGAAGAGCCAGAATTTTGCTGGTCGTAGGCTTGCGCGCTCGCTGCATTCAGGCTTGGTTCGCGTTTTTGTATTAGGCCAATCAAAACCAAAATATGCAATGATGTACCTAATATGCACATTTGGTAACAGCAGGACCAAATGCTTCAAAGGGGTATACTACAGATTCCACCGCTTCACCCCACCACTCATTCCATCAAACCGGAGATTTGGTAACATAGAGAAACCTTGTATTTTACTCATTTCACTAAAATATTTCGGCTGAATTCTTTCCCATTATTCGACAAACCTAAATATGCCGCTTTGCTTATCGTAGTTGCGGCAGCAGCCCACTTATCAAAAATGTTGCACTGCCTATCCAATATGACACGAATTTAATAGGCAAAACAGCAATGCTACTTTTATTCTCCAAATATAGATGTACTGCGCTAGTTACGTTTGTCCACATAATAATATACATGTACAGTGACTAATTTTCGTATTTGTATTTTTATATTGTATATCTTAACTAATATGTGTTGTGAAAAAGATTTGTATAAGATTAATTTGCCCATTGTTTTATGTTCGCAGAGATGACGCTGTATTATTTCTGCAAGAGCAAGACATCACTAACTCTTCTCCGGATCGCAAGGTTCACATTGGAAACACGTTTTTTTTACCTCTTTGAAAACGTTCGCACCCCAAAAGATGACGTCATAAAAATTTGACATGATGGCCTGTTAGCACGTCCATTTCTGCTTGTACATAGCTGTTTATAATGACAATGAAAAGAATGTGTTAACCAAATAAATGTCCTATACGTGGTTAAAGGATAATCATTACGTTCAAACAAATACATTTTTCTACGTGATTGAAAGTACAAACTTGGTCAACAGGCCATCAGGCGCACACTAAATCCTCCCGGGGGTAGTTCCGGTAAAAAATAGATCGACTCTAAGCAAATTGGCGCGGCATGGTACGGAGATATCGTGTTGTTTAAATGTTAATACGAAAAGAATATTGTAGACAATGATCAATACGTGGAAATCGGAAAATAAAGAAATTTGAAACGGGCAAGTAATTAGGCCTTCGGAAGAACCCCGGGCTTGGATGCCACAATGAGTTTTACGAGTAGAGTTAAAAAGTGATGCCGTGTTCACGTGCTCTTATCTCAAAATCTATCCTGGATCGGTATCAAAGACCAATTTTTTTTTAATTTCTATCTTTATTTGATATAGAAATCGTTTCAAAACATACCAATATTATTCCACGTGGGGTCGAAAAACGAACCTAAAATTAAGCCATTTAACGTGTATTCAATGGGAGGAGTATTTGGTCGTGTGCGCCCATCATTTCAAAGGTTCACCGCAACAGCACGACTACATTGCGCATAGGGGCGGCACAACACGAAATCACTCCAATTTGGGGGGGAAAATGGTTAGGTAGTTCCGGTAAAAATAACCAAATGTGCGTGAGATATTTTGCAGTCCTTTGAGCGGACGGTTTCCAGTGAGGGTGGTGGTTTATATTATAATAAAAAGTGAAAGAGTACAGATTGATCATCGATGAGAATATCACAAATCTTTGAAATTAGATTCTGTGTAGACAAGTAGGCCTCGCCTTCCGGCCTGGTCGAAAGTGGCTATTGAGGCGTACACGTCGGCTAAAAACAGTGGTGGCGCTGTTCATATGCCTTTTTCTTAAAGGTGGGAATTACCCCTTGGGAGGGCTAAAATTAATATTACAAATTAAAATTGGACAAAAATAATTACCATTTTATTGCTTTTTGTTTGACATTAATCAGAGTTTCCGTTCAAAAGGTATGGTCGAAAAAGTAACTCGCAACCGGAACTTCTATGATATTTCTTATGTATTTTATTGTTTTCTCAAGCTGTGATATTTCATTTTTTGTACTTTAAAACACTCAATCTCAAACCCATAAATGAGCTTTTAATCTCTATACTTCCACAATTATTGTGAAAATTCAAGCACTTATCTAATTGATAATAAAAGTAGAAAGCATTTCTAAAATATACAAAACTTTAAAAACACAGTAGTTTTAGGGACTAAATCGCAATATATCCAAAGTGAATTTTACAATATGTCTTGCGGTGTCAAGGATTTCTCAAAAACGATTTATCTTGAGAGATGAGATAAAAAGTAAAATTAAAATATACCCAATTGGACGATGCATTGAACCAGAATATTTCCACTAGGCCCTTGGGAAACGTGATTTAGGGGATCTTTGGTACACAATTGGCAAAAAAAATAAATTATTTTTTCCTTCTTGACCAATGACCCCCCTTTTAAATCAAGTTCCCATGGGGTAATGGAAATATCTGGTTCAATGCATAGTCCAATGGTATGTGTGGAATTGAAAGTGCTAGAAAAGAGAGAGTAACGATAAACGATAGGTCTTGAGAATACCAGTGAATTACTTCCG
>JAMKCH010014957.1:0-36690 GCA_023653785.1 Ophioderma brevispina | reverse complement strand
GTCAAGTAATATACCAGCCAAGCTACTTAAATTAGCTGCACCTATTATCACTCCAATTATAACTCGGCTAATTAATCATTCCTTCACTACATCTAAGTTTCCAGCATGCTGGAAAAAAGCTAAAATAATTCCAGTCTTCAAAGCTGGGGACCCTAGTGATCCCAGCAATTATTGGCCAATATCAATTCTTGTTGTAATTTCTAAAATTATTGAAAGGGCAGTTTTTGATCAGCTATATAAACATTTAAATGATAATGGTCTTATTAATATCAATCAATCTGGTTTCCGTCCACTTCACTCTACTACTTCAGCGCTAGTTAATATAACTGAAGACTGGTACGATGGAATTGATAAGGGTAATATGGTTGGATTATGCATGTTGGATCTTAAGAAGGCATTTGACACCGTAAATCATAGTATCTTCCTAAATAAACTAAATATGTATGGTGTTAGTAAATGTTCTTAAAACGATCACCGAGGAGTTGCTCAGCGATTGATTGGCAGTCACTGGACATTTCGATGGTTTGGAAATTCTGCCGGTGAGGCGGTTTATAGTCTTCAATTCCAGGCGTTCCTGCTGGAGTGAGTGAAGTCGATTCCTTGGACCGTCTCCTCCCAGCGCTCACTGCGTTTTCCTGTCCAAGCAGTTTGTCAGATCTGAAGCCTTGGATGACGCTTCTTCCACGGGTTCAGAATTCAGGAAATCATTGTAAAGAGTATCACATTCCTTATCCCAGGATGGGATATAACTGCGACGACAGCCACGTGGGATGGTCTTCTTTGTATATTAATAAAAAGTTGGGTGGTTTCACCAGGGTGCTCAATTATATTAGCTGAAGGGCCAGAGAATGCCGAACATGTTTGAAAGTCCCTACTTGAGGGCCAAATACACCTGAAATTCTTATGTTTACCTTTATATTTTAGAGCAGTCAAGGGCCGAAAATCAATGGTTGGCGGGCCTGATTTGGCCCGCGGGCCGCCTATTGAGAACCCCTGGTTTACACAGTGGCGTGCTATGTAAGAATTGTCCAGGTTGGAGGAGGTTGGTGTCGGGAGGTTGGGCACTTCTGAATCCACCAGGTTCTTAAACTGGTCCCAGTCTGCCTTGCGGATACGCGGAAGTTCCACCTTTTCACTGGCATTGTTGGTACAGGTTTAGCAAGGCTCTCCTGAGCGATCAGTGATGGTCTGTGTTGGGACTTCTGAAAGCGGTCGAGAACAGTACGGTGAACAGAGATGGTGTCCATGTTTGCAAAAGCAAGGTCGGGATTAACGATTTGTAGTTGTATTCCACTTCCAGAGTAGAAACTGTCTAGTTGCTTGGGGTCGAGCAAAAGTTGTACGCCGGATTTGGAAGCCCAGTCCTCTAGGGTAGCTGCGTGCAGGGTTGGTAATCCTGTAACCCCAGATAATGCTATGACTGTAAAGTCACCAGCGTAAATGCAAGGTGTACCATAATGGGTAGAGAGTCTGTTTGAAGCCGATGGTTTGGTGGCTTGTAGACATTGGTGACATGAACACCTGCAATTTGGGTCGTTGTCCATTCCAGGGTGGAGTCTGCAGGTGAGGTTGCAATTTGTTTCCATTAGGCTGAGTTATATACTAGCAAAGGTGGCAATCCCATGTAGTGCTCTCGGTGTGTGCAGCAATTAGAGTGTAGCCGCAAATGTTCAGAAATGGAACTGTCAGTAGCGTGTGTCTCTTGGAAGAGAATCGCAGTGACTTATGCGTTTGTGTAAAGTCTTCGATGATGTTGATCTTTGCCCTAGTCAGTCCTTCCACGTTCAGTTGGAGCACTGAGATGCCATCTGACTTGACATCTGGTGATGCCTGCCCTAATAAGAGCTAATAAGGGCACATTTTCCAGACTGGTATCAGATGGTGTCCTGACGGATCTTATAAAATTACAGTGAGAATCAAAAAACAAAACAGTGAGTTCTTCTTATCGTGTTCCAAACACGGTTGTTCTCAAATATGTCCCGCCAGAGATGGGGACAACGGCTGGCCTTCACTGAATTCCACAGGTCCTTGTTTGTGCATTGGTTGCTCCAGCAGTGGGCAGACAAGAGTGTTCCTGTCTGTGGTGGCGGTTTCCACAACCACAGTTTTTAGTATCCTGATCTGCTTCCAGATAGGCCCCCACTTCTGCCAAGGAAACCCTTAGATCGGCCAGGTCTGGTTCTCAATCTATTGAGGCCATCGCCATCAGCCCATGAGGAAGTCCAGCTCCAGTGGGATATGCTCATCCAGGTTCACTACCGATAGATGTTAATTGGTTTTGATGCAAGTCCTTTCTTTCCACAAGGCGACTCTCTTAACCTCCTTAGAGACTGTTTTCAAGAGTTTGACTTTGCTTAAGAAACTTGATCTCTCTCTGGATTTAAGACGGTTGGCAGCAGGTATCTGTCCAGCCATAGTGTGCTTCACATTTGATACTTGGCCGCTACGCTCTTGCATGCTCGCTACGCTAAAGGGAGGGTGTTGGGGGTCACGGATGTCTGGTGGAGCAATTCCTTCTAGGATTACAGGTTTTCCGTTGGGTTGGCCGGAGCATCCCTGTGAGAAGCCGGCAAGGAGGCTTTAACGCTGATCAAGCTTCTTGGCATGGGTTGATCGTTTCCCATACAGGGCAGCATACTCTGCACATGAGTATCACAGGGCAAGTTCCGTCCGATCTTTGGGTATGTGGCGAGCACCCCATCTTGTGCAGTGAGTTTGGTCAGATGTTATTGCGTGAACAGACTTTACTCTTCGTCTTCTCATGTGGGTCCTTATAAGAGAGTGGCGGTCCAATGGTAACTCCTAGGAGACAGGGTTATCACAGTTCTCCAGGGGAGTCCAGACCAGGTAACTTTAAGCTGGACGTTTGGTTTCACGTTGCGTAGATGGAAAGCAAACACCTGTGTCTTAGAGGATTTTACACGTAGGTGGTTTTCCTCATAATGGGGAGTGAGGTCATCCAAAGCTTTGGAGGTCTCTCTTCAACACTGTGAAGTCGGCAATCTTGTGCGCTAATTCCAAGATCGTCTGCATAAATAAACGACGGTTCTACACTCCTAGGTTGGTCGTTGGTATATGTTTGAAATGAGAGGTGCAAGCACACTCCCTTGTGGTAGACCATTCTTGAGTCCCTACGCCATCGGGCTCTTCTCGCTCCTAGCTGAACAAAGACATCCTGTTTGCCAGCATCCTCGATAACTCATCAAGGCGGAATGTCCTTGTAATTTCCAGGATCTATGGAGTAGGCATCTGTGATTTAACAGTGTTCGTATGCTGCTGATAGGTCGACGAACACAGCTCAGGTTACCATACCCTTCGCGAACACCATCCTCAATTTGTTGAGTTAGGTTGAGTACTTGCTGGTTGTTGATTTGCCTGGCCGAAACATGCTTGTTCTGGTATGAGGTGGTTCGTTCTATCCAGGTGCAATATGATTGAGCAGGAGGCGTTTCAAGAGCTTGTAGGTATGGCTAAGGAGTGATATATGTCTGTAGCTTCTTGGGGGTGGATGGATCTTTCCCATGCTTTCGGAGTGTCATAACATTTGCTTTCCTCCATCTTTGGGACCTGTGGGAACTAAGGCAGCACTGTAGAGCTCAATAAGCCATTCCTTTCCTACTGGGCCAAAGTTTTTGTTGTATTAGAATGTTGTCCAAGCCTACTGCTTTTCCTGTTGAAGTTTATAGCAATACCAGATTCCATTCGTCCATGTTGAAGGGGCGAGTGAAACCAGGCGTCAACCAAATATTACCTCTTATGGTCTAGTTGAATTTCTTGGGTTTCTTTGATGCACTGCCATTTAAAAATCATTGGTGGGCAACTTGTCTTGGTTGGGTGTGAAATTTGGCTGCTGTGGAGGTTCTGTTGGTTCCCCTCGGAGCTTCGGATGGGTAGGCCATTGCTTTCTTCTGTTAGGGTCATATCGGTGGATTCAATAAAGTGTGCCAGGTTTGATCTTTCCTGGGAGATACTTTCCGAAAACTTCCTCACCTTGCAGTTGTTCAGTGAGTTAAAAAGAAGTGAATTAAAAAAGACAACAGATGTTTAGCGTTAGCCTCAGTTGATTATCATTCGCCTGAAAAGATCAGTTTTCCGGGGTTCACCACGCGGAGGTGGTTATTTGAGCCCCAATTTCTCAAGGTATCATCACAAAATACACACTCCTTTGTACTAAGAACCCCCCCCCCCGTGACCTTCAAGACATCGCCTTATAACTATCGAACTGCAACCGCAAGAGGAGAAATATAATTTAAATCGTGAACGTGATGAACATGTTGATGTACTTTTAACTTGCGTTCTGACCCTTTTCATATCAAGTTGTGATCCCTGTGTACATCACATTTCCCCATATTTCACTGCTTTCTTAGTCTTGTGTATATTCCAAATGTCAAATAGTACCAAATCCTGTTTAAAACCTTATTTCGCACATTTCGCAATAGTTTTAGCTTATTTTCATAAATTCACGCATCTAAATTTGAGAGTTCTTGGCCGTATCCCGCCTGGATTATGAGTCTAGCGAATTGAACAGCGTCCTCACCTGTTCAAAGGTCACTCGCGCAGTTTATTTATCCCGGAAGTGTGGAGTGGAATGCTGACCACTGTGTTGAACATACGGACAAGTTCTGGTCATGTATTTCTTGCACTTTAAAATGAAGAAGGTGAGTCGTAGCGCTTGTAACTACCAGAAGGGATTGATTCTGGTATTGGACTTAATTTTGCTCCATATTTGAATTGGTTTGAGCATCAAATCATGAGAACTGTGGAACTAAGTCAAGTTGCAGAATTCGACAACCCTTTTTTATGTTTACACACATTCTCAGAGAGATTACTAAAACTTACTGTCAATGTTATGACTTTAGAGGTCAAAATTACTCATGTAGGCCTACTAGATAAACTTGGCTTCAGATTAAAATACTTCACAGGTAAAATTAATTGGGCATTTCATGATCATAAGGCTGCACAAAAATAATTGTCTGTTTCGGGTTTCATGCCACCCAAGAAGTCGGGTCGGTCGGTTGGAAAAATATTTTATTTTGAGCACAAATTTTGAAGTTAATTGATTTTAATAAGCGGATAAAACAGATGGTAGCCTAGGGAGGCATATTTATTTGTTTTTATAGGAACAAAAAACATAGGGCCTATGTCAACATACCAAGTTCAAAATTGTTGCCAAAAATAATCCAGAAATCAGTGCATAAAATCATCTATCTACGCACCGATTGCCAAATAGATTCAGTAGCGCATCCCCTAGGCCTAGTGTTGGGCTCATCCATTGAGCACGGGATGAATGCCATTACTGTAAAATTAGGATACAATCTGCAGGCCCAAGTGGCAAAATTGAGGTATCGGACAACAACGACATAATATTGCAGTCTAACAATACCTGTGCTGTGGAGAAATTCATTAAGGGTTCACAAAATGTCAGCGCTGCACATCCCCATTCAGCCATTTATAAAATTCAACATGATTTAACATGATCTTTATGTATCTCTGATACGTATCTTTCCTCTTCAAGTCTACAGCATGCTTGCAATAACATTGCTGAACATTGTTGTAGTTGTTGCATATCTGCATTCCATGCTGCTATATTTCGGCGATAGTCGACATTTTGAGTACCTGACATCAAAAATCAAAATGTTATCTGATTTACCCATTTACCTCGTGTGTGTTGCAGTGGGCAATCCCTGACCATTGATGGTGGGCAATCCCTGACCATGTGCTCTTCACTGCCCCTGGCGACCTAATTACCGTAATTATTCAGTTGTGTAACAACCACGGCACTTGTGCAGTGTGTGCCAAAACAATTTCTATTTTTAGCCGCTCTGCTTCCAGCCAGGTATGTTCCAGCTTGCCAATACTGCCGCATGCCGCTGCAGGTAGAAAGAAGTTGTACGTATTTTATCGGCCGCGGTCATCGAATTGTAAAACAGCTTTACAGAATTGGTAAATAATCACTGATATTGTTTAAAATTATGCTTTAAATGATAACATGTTGGTTTTAATTCTGTTGTCATCATTTGCCTAGTTTTTACAACAGTTTTTTTCCATTCATTTTCTTCTTGCTCATGAAAAAGTTTACTGAGTCGGGGGGGGGGGGGGGGGTTCACCAACGGGTCGGTTGGGAAACCCGAAACAGACAATTATTTTTGTGCAGCCTAACCTTGTTTCCCGACTTACCTGAAAAAAAAATAAAATTCTCTATTCTTCCAATGGCCTAGACTATCATTTGAGAGCAAATTGAAGAAATTTCATATTTTGTGAAAATGTGCCAGTGCCACTTTAAGTTGGGGACCATCCTCATTTTTATTCATGGCATGAATTCTAGGAGAGAGCTCTCTTACATCAATGAGAGGAAGCAACTGAGTGACAATTTATTTTCGGACTGCAAGCCGTACAAGGAGGAATTTGTCTACCATTTTGCAATGGCAATTTTGCACTAAGCAAAAAAAATATATAATAATCCTTCCCTCCCTCCTTTTTGAAGAGCCCACGACCAAGAAATAAATTATTTTTATGGAGCATAAACATGATTTTACACTCGATGAAGGGAAACCCGAATTCACATTTTTCATGTCAGTTTATAAATCAATATCAATCAGTCAAGGCCTGTGATCTGGTTGTTTTCATGATTATGGATTGTGTGATCAAGGTATTGAAAAAATAACTTTTAAGTCAGTCAGAAAGCGCCCGACAGTTATGCGCACAACAAAGTAGCATCACCTGTAGACTTTGGGGTATATAGAATTGTTGATCGTATTAACCCGGCTGCTGGGCGTATCGTCTTTGCCAACATCAAAATGCACCATCACATCACTCAGAATCAAATGAATTTTGGAAATCAACCTTTTCTCCTGCATATCTATAATCTACTGAAAATGAGGTGCTAGAATCACAATCAAGCTACAAGTTATGACTTCACCAGTTCCGCCGGTTTCATTATTTCTGATCAACTTTAGGAGATAGCCTTTTTGCCATGGCCAGGCCCAGGGTTAGTTCTGGTAAACCAGAACCAGAGGTTACCATTATCTTCATTATCTTCAACACTACTCATGGAACATCTACTGACCTCTGGTTCTGGTACCGTACATATAGGTGCAGTGCACAAATAAGAGTCAGCTACTCCTGTAGTCTTACAAACAAGGCAGATAGACAAGACCAATTTTGATATTTAACCTTGTACTTTGAACACTTTGAATCTTGAAACATTTCATAATGTGAAAAGCAACCGTAGTGCTTATCATTTTGTGAGAACAAGTCACAAATGGTATTTTGGGAGCAGATTCTGAGGTCAACTCTTAGAAGAAGCTTGTTTTTACACCTTATCAATGTCATTCTCTTTGTAGAAATAAAGAGAAATATGGAAAGATCAGCTTCTACTGGTGAGTACATGTAGTCCTTTCTGCAGGGCTCAAAATAATAAAGTGTACCTGCAGGAGTTATAACAACATTTGGATTTGAAATCTCTCAGCACCTCTGCCAATTTAAATGCAGAAAGTACCATTATGCCTTAGTCACTGGTGAGATACATTTAACATTTAAATCTGCATGTGTTAAGGTAAAAAAAAATTGTATCTAAACTGCACATCAAAACTTTGCATGGACAGAAACAGGAGGCACACTTTATTTCCAGCCCTGCAGATCAAGCACAACATTTCTGCACCTGTATGTCTGTTTTTATTCACAAGTTTTCCTGCCACCAGTGTAAATAGTCAGTGAGTGATAAATGTTTTGCTGTGATACATTGCATGCAGAGGTGTTGCTTTGTCGGTGGGGACCTTACCTAATTCCTATTCCCGGAATATCTTGGTAGTACGCTAGAGCAAAACAATGGAAACGAAAGCGGCTAGTTTAGAAGATATCTTGGAAGTGCTTGATGGGTATGGCAACAAGGAACCTGCAGGTACCTACAAATTGCTTTGGAAATTACATGTACTGTGTTTGCACATTGGTATAACCAGAATTGTCAGACTTATTCTGTAATGTTCAGTGAAATTGAGAACATTCTTCTCTAGTTGTGTTATCATTTTATCAATTGCTTTTTGAAATCTGATCTATAGCTAAAGACTAGGCTTTCTTCTGGCTATGCCATTGTATGTTTTTACTAACACAGTACAGTCCTTCCATTCCAACATTCTACTCTGCATGAAGTATTTTTGTTTGCATGCGACACTCATTTAATAATAGTTTGTCCACCTCAAGAGTGACATTGCATTATCCATCCGAGTTAATTTTCTGTCACCTAGCTATTGTAGGCCACTAGCTCTTGCTGGATGGACCACCAAGAAATCTGTTGTCTCACTGTGTGTGTATATATGTGTGAATATAAATGTTAACTCTGTACTGTACTTTAAAATCCCCCTTCTCCTGCAGTCATTGATAGATTTTGATGAAACTTGCCTGAAATGATTCTTGGATAAGGGGTATTCGCTGGAGGTCATTTGAGCCAATGTTGAAATAATACCCCAAATTGTACTGATTTTACCGAAATGGATGCTTTTTCACACACATTGCTCAGAATCCTTGACGTGTTATCTATAAGGGTCATTTGGGACCATTGTTGGAACCAATTGAACAGATGCTAAATGCTAAAGATGGCCTGCTCTTGCATTCATGGCAACCCACCTATATCCTTTGAATATAGTGATCACAAAAGGCAATCAAGAAACCTTAAAATTCTAGTGTTTGGCCTAATTAGCAGCTTTGAACTTTGGAATTAGTTACCTAGGTGCATTGCAATAGGAATAGTTCTGGGCCATAGTGGGCCACCAACCTTATATCCAAATTCACAAAACCATCCATAAGCCATTTTATAATTATCTCATGATTTTAGTGTCTAAAATGTATTTGGGAGTAAAATATATGGGGTCTAATTTATTTGGGGTTGAGAAATCAAAATGCAGAACTTGCATTTATTTTTCAAAACATGTACATACTTTGGTTGAGGGCACTCCTGACACTAAATCACTTGGTACAAACATGTACTGTTCAATTTGTACTTTAATTAGAAGTAATTTTAATAAAAGCTTATCCTGAAAATTTGAGCAAGCAATTGTTTTCATTTGACCGTGTACCATTCATCTAATATAGGGTAGCCTTCTATTCAAATGTACCTTTTATTCAAATGTACAGGGTGCCCCCTGTACACTTCAGTGGTAGAAATCTTTATTTCCCAAGTGGTAACCCAGTCAAACAAACTGCGCAGAAAAAAACACAAAGCACAATGTGTTACATTTATAAACTATAGGTTTGCTGTTCTCAGATTTTGCATTCGTAGTCCAAAACTGATCGTGGGTTTTGCCTTCACTATAATATAGTCTAAACTAAACGGGGACACAAACACAGGGTGAAGGGCAAAGATAATGAAGGTAGACCCCCCCCATTTGCCTTGACAAATAGTAACCTCTTTACTCAGATATGTTTTAGAACATTCCACCACAACATATTAAGTCTTAACTGTAGTTTGCGTGTTGCAATAATGTATACATTGACCTTAGCCCTTAACATGTTAGAGCCATATAGATGATGTCCAGTTCATCACTGTACCAAGCTGCATGTGTTATTTTACAAATCTACAATCATTTTCAAAATATCCCATCTAACAGATACTATTGATTGCTTATTTTGTTGTTGCCTCTTTGTGGGGTTATCCAGATGGCTTTGAAATTCAACAGCATATACATTACTCCTACTTGCAGGTGAGATTCTGGCCTGAAATTATGTGCCAGGAACATAACCAGTTTAATTATCTCATAAGGGCAGCTATTCAATATTTTCTATTCAGGCGCCATCTCTGATGTTTTACATTGCAAATAACCAACTCTAAAATTAAAATAATAATAAAAGTAAAAATTTTACCTGGGTGGAAATGATCCCAAGACCTTTGGAGTACCAGACGAGCGCCTACCATGCATGCCACGCAATCCAAGCTGGCAGAAATTCATTCTTTAACATGAATAGAACTGCTATGAAAACTGGTTGAAAAGAATGCTATCAGGAGCAGGTTATTCGGCCAAAATCTCATATTTAGCTCCTCTTGCTCTTTGCCCTCAGTTTCGCATTTGGGTGAGAGCCACCCAAACAGCTTTATTTAACAGAACAACAAGCTGTAAAGGTGTGGAATCAATAGTAGTGAGGGAAGGTGGTAGGTAAACATGCCAGGTTATGGATACACTGCCAAAAGGGCCACAATACGAGGGGCAGTTTTTCTTGCACAAAAAAGGTGCAATGCCTTGTTACATAACCACCCTCATTCCACTGTCGGTCAGTTGGAGGTTCGACATGTACCTGCAAATTTGGTAAAAGGCAAGTACTTCTCAAAGCAGAGCTTCCATTGTGTTAGCCAGGGGTAGCGCTGCATGGGAAAAGTAATGGGTCAAGTGGAAGATAATTGGACCCTTAACCCCACCTTTAGTATGAAAACAAGGGGTCAAAACCAGAAAACAAGGGGTCCAAACCAGAAAACAAGGGGTCCAAATGTGATTAATTGAGTGGTAGGCCTAAAAATGTTGGTTCTCGAACCATGAGCATAAAACTGTGCCATAGCTCAGTCAGATCAGAAGTGTAGAATCCACTCCATTAACCATAACCAGGAGCGGGTCGTTTTGCCGACCGACGGCCCAAATGCACCGAGGGGCAATCTATTTTTATTTTTAACGGCCCAGAGCAACGAGAGACAAATTTGGCGTTTCATTGCACCGGCAGATTTTTCCGGCAAAGAATAAGTAGCCGTAAAGTCAATACGGCCCAGATGCAACGAAGAAACATCGCGTCATTTTCCGGTAGCGGCCCAGATTGCAAGGAGGAACATCGCGCCATTTTCCCGGAAGACGGCCCAGATGCACGAGGAACATTCGCGCCATTTCCGGAAAGACGTCCCAGATGAACGAGGAACATCGCGTGCGAATGCATGAGAACAGGGGATAAATAAATTAAATAAATAAAGAATGGATCGGGGGTAAACACACTGATACGAATGAAATTTGTAGCTTATAGTTCGCCAGTCGTGAGTGGCCGCAATACGCTAGTCATAGTCGTGCGTGGCGCTATTACGATACGGTCATGACTCTGGTTTACGTCATGAATGCGTTTATGCATATTAAAAAATAGCTTAGCGAAAATGGTTGGCGCTATCACCATCGAAATCGAAATTGTCTATGGGCATTTACACAGTTGTCACCCGCCTGATGAAAAGCATTGCGGCTTCTGCGGGCAACGTCCGAAAATGCAGTGTGAAAAAACATCGCGTTTGTCGTACAGCGGCCAATGCAACGAGAACATCGCGTCATTTTCCGGTAAGACGGTTCAGATGCAATGAGGTCCACTGAGAGTCCTTGCGCGACAAAAAATAAGTTGTGACGGCCGAAGATGCAACGAGAAACATTTTTCCGACGGTACACGTTTTCTTTGGCTCTCATTGCATCTCGGCCGCGTTAGGGTGGGCAGTTGGGGAAGCTAGTGCACCTTTAAGTTAATATTCACCTTCAATCCAAATAAGGCCCTATCTCAAACTGTCATCAATATCTCCCAATATGACAAAAAAAAAAGCAAAAGAGAACTCATGCAAACAGGCAACACTGCACAGCAAAGAAAGAACCTGGGCAACAACAGGAAATTACTAACGTTGATCCCAAGACAAGTTCACTAAAAATATAATAATTATGCGTACAAGGCATTTTTGAATGTCTTATTTCAAAGTTTGCCCTTTATCAAACCTTTGCATCCAAGTTCAAAACATTTTTGAGGCAACATACAACAAAGGGCTTCCCACAGGCCGTCATGTACTAACTTCTGTAGCCTAGCCTAGAAATACATCGCCAAGAAAAAATGTTTTTTGTGTGGAGGAAATATTCGAAATGCCAAAATAATTCAACAGAAAACATATTCGCTACTAACAAATTACAGGGTTTGCATTTTTTGAAAAGTTTAAAGGGAGAAATTCTTGAGGAAAGTTTCGCGTCAACATCGCTTTATGTCCGGGCGGACATTTGGATCCCTTGCATGGCAATGATGGCAGACTCCTTAAAGTGGAGGGCCAAAATAACAAAATAAGCAAGTTTGTCAGATCCTACAAACTAAGCACACCGTGATTTTTTGGTAGTTTGTATGATAAGACACAATAATTCAGAGGTGTGCTAATTAAATTTTGTTTCGGTCACCTTCGAAATCAAGATGGCAGCCAAAATGGTGACGTTTTGCTAACGACAGTATTTTGAGGGTAATGTTCCTATGTGAGCATCAAAAACATTACCTTGGTCTTGGTGTCATATTGAAGATAATTAATTATCTACATGATGATGTCAACTTGTGCGTTTCATTGGATTAACACTGTTTTGGAGCCAAAAAAGCAGATTTTTGCCATTTTTTTCAAAAAAAATGATGCGGGACTGTGAATACATCCCCCCCCATATATCAAAATTGTTCTTCATAATTGATAAGACTTATCAGGAATTTGCCACACATAATATGCAGTCTGTGTCAAAGCAAGATATAGCCAGTCTAACTTAAAAGTATAGTGTCTAAGAATGAAGGGGTCGTAATCAACAAAAAAACGCATTTTTCACAATTCTCTAAACACATGAACAAAGGTGTGTGTCAATACCACATAAAATGCGATATGACAATTTCTGATCACGTAACTATAATAAAGGTTTGATTCAGTTGCTGCAATTGGCCTTGATGATTCAATTTTTTGCGGTAACCTCTAAATCCAAGATGGGCGGCCAGAATGGCCGCTGCTTGACAAAACAATGTTGTTAAGGATAACGGGTGACGAAAGCCTCCAATCCTGCAGTGTTGGTGTATTTTCAAGCAAATAAAAATTTCTACAGGATGTATACCCATGCTTGATGGGTTTACGGTGGTGTACATTAGCATTATGCAGCAAAAATGTGCAGTTTTTGACCGTTTTTTAACAAAAATGAGATCAAGAAAGAGATACTTTTTTTCTACATCAATGAAAATTCTCATTCATGAGTAATTATTACTTGTAGGACTTGTCCCATAAATTTTCACACTGTGAAGCGGCAAGCTTTACAACATATTCTGTAAAAAGTGATAGTGCCAAAGTCAAAGGTGTCAAAATCACAAAAAAACAGGTTTTAGAGATATCTATAAAGCATGTAGGCGTAAGATCAAGACCTGTACTCTTTTGGACAATGTGTCATATAATTGAAGGTTTGTACTGTCTAGAAGTATATTAATAGAACCAAAATGCACCCATGGAAACCCAAAAGGCTGCTGTTTTCACTTTAAAAATTACTATTAAATAGAAACTCTTACTAACAAATGCTTGTAGCATGCTTAACTGCTGACAATGTGATAATTTTCAAATATGCAATTTGCCAAAAAGTGTGATAAAAATATATTTTGAAGGTTGCTACAATATTGCCCATACTTATGGCCATTACATACATGATGGAAAAAAAGCGATTCATGATGCTTTAACTCAGTTCTATTATTGTTCTCCAAGTATATGCGAGAATAATACTAAGTAATATATTAGCAGATTATCATGTGTGGACTGATCTTATATAGTGAAAGTTTCTTGAACATTTAAATGATCTGACTCGTTCTCAGGATTAAATAGCTGCATCACAGGCTGATCCTTGCACTCCTTGGACAAGTGCAAATCCTGTACACTTCAGAACGCCTGAACCAGTTTCCAAACGTTAAAAACCCAATGTTCTAAGGTGTCGATTTGTGTCTCAGCGGACTCACTCTGACGAAAAACCTTAAGTCTTTTTTATTTTTACCCTGAGGCAGCAAAAAAGATTGGAATATTGATTTGTCGATGTAATCATTTAATTAGTTTGCTTAATATTGTTCACATATTTTAAGGAACTGAAGTATTTATCACCGGAACACGTAACAGAACACTAGTGTCAAGTAGTGTTAGGTGTTCCAAAAAGGTGTTACATTTTAGGCGTCTGAAAAAATCAGCAAACAGTGTGATGGGTGTGTTGATACATACCCTACAATATCAATTAAAGACGAGGAGTCCAGGATTAGAAACAGTCGAAGAACCGCTTATCCACGTATGCTAGCCTCAGCAACAAGTTGATAAAGAGCCTAAGAAGGTTCCTAAGAGATGAGGGTCAAAAAGGAAGTTCCTTAGCAAATTTCTTAAAGGCTGGACTCAGAGATTTTGAAATAAATATTTGGTCTAGTAATTGAAAATAGTCAGTGGAAATAAAAAACAGTCCTAAATGTCATGCCAAAAGTTTGGGGCAGATACGGAATTTTATAACAAAAGTTGTGATTTCTATACATTAAGGACTCAATCTGACTTAGCTATTTACACATGGGACAAGCATTATGATATGCAAAAAGCACGATTTGTTTGAAAATTGAGGGCGCCTCCTCGGGAAACCTCTGAGTCAGCCTTTATTGAATAGTGGGAAGAACTCAAGTATGCTAGCTATGATTAACTTGGACTGTGACTGGTCCTTATATATTTGAACATGGGGATCCCACAGCTATTATTTACACCAGAATTCAGTGTTAATCTATAAGTTTGGATGAATTGGGGCATGATCGAAGACTATCCTGCATGCACACCATGCTTCACTCTGGTACACCAGCTGATTTGTCCGTAAATACCGTCTTGATGCAAATTATTTTCCTTTCCGTAGTTAACCTTGTAATATATTCAGCTATTGTGTAAATTGGCACAAATTAACTACGGAAAAAATATCGCGTCTCGGAATACCGGATGCCATGGTATAGACCGTATCAATATCGCACCACCAGACATGTTTGGTTGGACACGATGCATACATTCCAGGACTACAATACATTCACCTGTCAATGATCCCACTGCAATCGCTAAACATGGGATCGATTGAACAGCTTAATGTTTGTAGTCCTGGAATGGATGCATCTTGTCCACCAACATGTCTGGTGGATGACGTCATATTGAATACGGTCTATACATTAAGCGTCAATCGATCCATGTTTAGCGATTGCACAGGGATCATTGTCAGGTGAGACGTGGGAATGTATTGTAGTACTGGAATGCGCGTCTATCTTGTCACAAACAGGGCTGGCTATTGAATACGGTCTAATTGGCATCAGTGCTTGTGGACTGGTATGGATTTCAAGCAAATGTCTAAGATTTCTGACAGGAACTGCATCTATAACATGTTACATCAATGTCACAGCCATTGGAACAAAAACTGGGAGAATCAGCATGTGATGGCTTATATAATAGGAGACATTCACTTACAGGATGTATGTTTGCTTCAAGGGCAGAGAAGAGAGAAGGTCTTGTATTGTGGGTACCAGAGAATGATACCACAGTCTCTTGAAGCCTTCGTATGCCTTTTAGCAGGTCCAAGAAGTTACATCTCCTCTACTTAGAGGGGTCAATGAATTGCAGTCTACCATGTTTAGTTCTGGAAGATTGATCCAGCCAAATTCTTCCTTGCCAGAGTGGCCTTACGTAAAAAAGGAATGGGCCAATACCAAGCGTACATCATAATATAAAAATAATAATGGTTAGAGGGAAACCCGAACCCGAAGGTCAGGGTTGATAGGCCCGTAGTCCAGTACCAAGGGGAAAAATAGTGTGCCCTACTTCCGATATAAAACCATGTAGTATTGTTTTATTACACCGCACTGGATTGGGGACGAAGCTGTAGGGAAACAGTTCAAATCAGTCCCTAGAAAATAGCATGCGTAATAGTATCAGCCAATGAAATAGCATGATTTGTTCTGATATTCAGGAGGTGTAAAATAGGCACTCTATCACTCGGCACCAAGACCCTTCCATCTCCACACGGAGATGGAAAGATTGGAAGATGGTCGTAACAGCCTCCAAGTGAAATTCAAATTGATTGGATAGTGCCTGCGGGGCTACTGTATATGAAAGTGACGTACCTTGATCCTACCGGACAGGATATCACGAGCTTATTGTGAGAAGAGATTTCTTGCAAAAAAGGGGATCATTCAGGGTAGAGGAGAATAAATGGGGCATTCGGCGTGGAAGAGAATAAACTGGGATCTCGATGGCTTATCGAATGATCCTAACTGATGTATAAATAAATCCGCCTACTCTTTTTATTACACATAAAATACAGGGTGGACCAAAGCAATAAGGTTGTGAAGCCAAAAAAGGGGGTCATTAGTGTCAAGATCCCTAAAATCTTGGGCTTTTTTTAGGGGCCATGGGTGTGAGGACTTTTAGAAAGGGGTCATTGGGTGACAGATTGGTAAAAAAGGGTTGGGTCTATCGACAGGATGACGCGTGTAATCATGGTGAGTGCCCCCCCCCCCCCACGGGATAGATGTACTGCCATCACAATCTGTTGATTGGGACCCCGGGGGGGGGGCACTCACATTGAAATTGATATGGGTGATGGCGCGCGCTGCAAACCCATCAGGCATTCGGGGGACAGGACTAAAAATATAAGGGTCTTGGCTGAGACAGACAAATTGCTTGAAAATAGGGGTTTCTGAGCGGACAATTTGCAAAATTTTCTACCCCCCAAATAGGTCTGGGTGAAAATTTTCAAATTCCCCCCCCCCAAAGATAGGGGTCTTTGGGCCTGGGGACAGGGATATATTCAAAAAAACTATGGGGTCTTTTGGGGTGAAAATTTTCACAAGTTTCATTGGCGGTGAACACCGATGCTGAAAATTGTGGGTCCTTCCAAAATGGGCGTGCCCCCCTCCCACCCCCGGGTTTGGGGAAATCAATTTCCGGCCGCAATGCCGATTGCACTTCCAACTAACGTGGGTGACAAGAAGAAAAACGGAATGAATGTACAGGGATTTGCACGTCTTAGATTTCTCCAAAGGAGTGCAGAACCAGCAGCCTGTGTAGTATTGTCTAGTATTCTTTGCTATAGTAGGGGAGAACAATACAAGAGCTGAGACAAAGGACAAAATGACTGGCTTCATCGTGTTGCATATTACATAAGTATGGGTAACAATGAACCAACTTTAAAAAATATAGTTTTTATCATTACTTCTGGCAAATTGGCATATTTGAAATGGACAACTTGCAGCAGTTGAAACACAATGCTACAGCAGTTACTTAAGTAGAGGTTCTATTAGACTATGTAACATATTACGGTTTTTAAAGTGAAAACTATCAAGTAGGACATTGATTTGCTGTAAAATGGACATAACCACATGAGGTTTTTTCAAATCTTATCCTTAAATGTAATCTTTGTCAAACAGTGGCCATTTTTGGGCCGCCATTTTTGATTTAGAGGTACCACAAAAATTGAACATAAGGGCCAGTGCAGCACCTGAACATTTCCACATTATTATAGTTAGGTTGATCAAAACGTCCATATCACTTTTATATGGTCCTGACACACTTTGTTCATGTGTTTAGAGAAATGTGCAAAAAAGGGCTTTTTTGTGATAAAGACCCCATTCAATCTTAGACTATAAATTTCAAGTTAAATTTGCTATGAATCTGTTCTTTTCACACAAAATGCCATATTATATGAGGGCAATTACCTGAGAAGGACCAAGCCTGATCCACTTGTGAGAACAATTTTGATATGCGGGGGAGAACGTAATTTCAGTCCGCATATCTTTTTGAAAAAAAATGGCAAAAATATGCTTTTTGGCCCCAAAAGGTGTGTAGATAACACTGAAACGCACAAAGTTGGTATCATTCAAATGTGGGTAGATCATTAAATTATCTGCAATATGACACCAAGAAAAGGGTAATTGAGGCCACATAGGGCCATTACACGCAAATACGTCGTTAGTCCAAACGGGCGGCCATTTGGGCCGCCATCTTTTGGATTTTCGGGATGGTGAACCCCGCAACAAAATTTAATTAGCACAGCCCCTCTGAATTCTTGTGTATTATCAAAAAAACTACCAAAAATCAAGGTGTGCTTAGTTTGTAGTGATCGGCATGTACTCCAAACTCAGCATGATTTGGGATTTTGCCCCTTCGCTTATTATAATTCATGAGATGTTGTGTGTTTTTTCAGAACTGGTTTGCCGATGGTTAGCTGAAATTTATGGACTTTTTTGTCAGCAATGATTTTTTTTTGATTGGCTAAACCAGCTACATCAAAGGCAGTTTTATGATGAAGAACTTGTGTGGATAATCTGGCATGTACGGCAAAGAAATCAGCTGAGACACAACTTCGCTTTAAAAATATTAGTTTGCGAATAGGTAACACATTTTTTTATCTCTTGGGAGGTTTCATTCCCACAGTAGTAACACTGACGTGAGGTTTGCCTGCGTCCAGTTTTTTTTTTTTGACCTCCCAAAACCCCCCAACAACCCCCTCTGATTGTGAAATTCAGTACGTCCATAATTAGCTAATCTTCCAAAATCGGCGTCCTGGACGCATAAACGCAGAAAAACGCGACCACTGGTGTTTTCCCTTAGAGCAGGTATACACAGATCAGTGCATGCGCCCTTGTGTGGTGCGCAAGGCCCCAAGCAAGGCCCCCAAGTGGCACCCGAAGGCCCTAACCAGGCCTTTGGATGCGCTCTACTGTACATGTACGTGCTAGCTGTCATTGGGGTGTGGCCCTTTAGGTAAAGAGTAGGTGACCAAATTCATGTCCCGATTTTCATAAGAAGCTCTCTCTCACATGGAAGTGTTATCACAACCAAAATCATCTGATTACCAGCCTTAAATCCTCTCTCTCTGTGATTACTTAGCAATGGCTAAATCATTTTTGGTCTCATTCTGTTTTCTGTAACCTATTGGATTCATTTGGCTGTTGCTGCATTGAATCAGGCTGGCCACATTGTCTGAAACTCAAGTGAGTTCTGGCTGGTGCCCTCTATAATAGTTTGGTGTTCTTTGTGGGGATTGAATGTTGTATAGTCCTAACTGTTTAGTATCATTTGGTGTTAATAACTTTCATATATTGGGGCAAAAATCACACTTTTTAAAACACAATTTTAAATTGATAAACCAACTCGTAATCATCTAAGTTTGTAAACTTAATGACGTGGCTGAAACTCAAACATGTGGGGGCTCGAAGTACCGTAAGTGATATGCCGAGTAAAATTTAATGGTATAGTTAAAGACTTTTTTTCGACTTTTATAATTTTAAATTGTGCATTCAGTCAGCCCTCTCTCATCTATAATATATTTTAATACTACCCCCTGTGTCTCGCATTTCTGTTGTGCGAGAAGCTGAGAAAAAAAAACAATTCCTAACAGTCTCCATTCAAGTTTTGGTTTTCTCAACTCCTCCCGTGCCACTAACTTGGCGCGCTTGTAAGCTGTCACTGCAGTTTGCGGTCTTCTTAGCGTGGTCCGCAAGTCCTTGTCAATGGCTTGTGGGTGGTGTCAGGATTTATTCATCTGAGTAAGCCGATCCAGGGCCGCATGTATCCATGGATATGGATGCTCCTGACATGGCCTGCTACAATGTTGAGACTTTGGGTGCGGATTGGTTCACATTCATGGGTTTACCAACAACCCTACTCTATTCGACCCGACTGCGATATACATGTACAGTTGTGATTCTCTGTACAAAAAAAAACGGGACGAGAAGAACGGCTTAAATATATAAAAATGTCCGCCTCTGAAGACGGGTATGCTTTCATGATTCATTTGGCCAATTCCCCAATGAAACCGTGGATGAATAGCGGTATTCTGAATTTGAATCAATATCCGTATCCATATTAAAATCCAGAATTGAGCAGCCGGCAATAATCCCATCAATTGATACCCCACCGGGATTCCGAACCCAGGATTTTTTGTACAATTTGCGCCAGAGGCAGCACCCTAACCGCTAGGGTGCCACGCGTCTCGCATTCCTGCGGTGCGCGTTGTACATAGTTAAGCAGTCAGCTTACAGCGGCGTGGTGTTTTTTTAAAAAAAAACCATAATATCATTGATACTTCAAGAAGCAACTGACCATTTTTTCTGTTATTTCCCCATAGCAACTGAATAGTTTGAAATTGAATTTCCAAACTAAAATGGGCATGGCTATACCCAATTAAAAAAATCAGAACTCAGACAGAGGCATCTCTGAGAACACTCCCGTACAAGGTGGAGCATCTTTCTTTTATTGTAGTTTGATTGCATCATGTATTGTACAATCGTGAATTGTGCAGTCAAGCCTCTCCCTCAATTTATATATCTTTTTCACGTCCCCTTGACACAACGGCATTAAGGTGCTTGTTCTGATTTTTGGGTTTCTATTTCCCATGTTCTCTCTTGATATGAGAGCCTGACACTTGTACCCACGACTGACCATAGTACATTGGAAACAACTGCGGTTTTGCCAAGTCGATGTGAAAACCACCTTTAAAGCTGTTACAATTATAATGCTTGTTTCACTGTTATCCACACATAAGCAAAGTCTTTATGGTCTGGGGAATAACTCTAGCCGCGATAGCGCGAGGACCCAGTTCGAGACCATGTGGTTTTGTTTTCGAGACCGTGGCCAGTTTAGATTAGCAGTCTTTATAATGATTATATACATGTATTTAAATAGATTACATAATGCTATTACTCCCATATGCGAGCAAGTAAAAGTAGGGTTTATGGTGCCAACTGTCAAAAATCTTCGTGGGCTGTTTTTTTTGTTTGAAAAGTGAAATGGACTGGTTATTGAATTGGAGCGAATTATCTAGACTCCGAGAAAAAAAAAAATGAAAACAAAGCCAGAAAATAACCACCACACCACATTTGGGTATCTACATGAATATTTGACTTAAAAATACTGATTGTAAATATGACAAAACTCCATTTGACCAGGGCCAGTTGATTGACGGGCTGATTGACCCCTTCATTGTAGAAAAGATGACTTGCCCTTTGGCCCGATCGTCTTTGGGCCCCCCCCAATTTACCCAGAAGGGGGGGTCTTCTCAAGTTTGGTTAGCATATAGGACCCATATCTAAATAATTTTGCCTCAAAAAGGCAACCCATGAGTATACTGTGGATGCCAATGCATATTTTGCGGCCAAGTTTGCTATTTTGCTCAAATTGTGATTGTTGTTAGAAATTTTGACTCCAAATGAAAAAAAAACCCTACAATAAATTTTGAAAAAGGACATCCATCAATCGGACACCCATATTGGTGGCACATCTCTGTATGGTCTTGTGTTTTGAGTACCCCTCCGTGGCTACGATAGTGGATGAAAATGCCCTTTGAAGAGAACCTTGGTAATACTGCATGAGTCCTTTAAGTGAAGCTGCTTGTAAAAGGTTAATTACTAGTGAAGTGTACAGCAGTTTTTTCATTTCTGCTGGTATTCTTAGGGTGTGTTATGTTATGCACTAATCAGGGTTTCATTCATTAGAAATTATTTATTAGGAATAATTGATTCATTAAGTCAGGGGGTCCAACCTTTCGACGCAGGGGGGCCACATTGGTTGGAACCCACCAAACTATTGCGGGCCATAAGCAAGTAATCGGGAGGAGGCTCAAGTACGGATTATGACGTGGCCTACGAGAGTCTGGGAAATTACGACCCATACCTCTACCAATTTTACTAAAAAAGGGATGTTCATGTTATCACAGAGTTGCAGAGTTTTGGCCAAGTTAACAACAATTTTTTTTGACAATGTTGGACCTTTTTAGCAAATTTGAAAAATTGTGGGCTCAGTTTGAGGAAGTTGGACTAATTTTCCCACAATTTTTGAAAATTTTGGTTTCAAATGATGAAATTGGACTCAATTTTCAAACAAATTTCGAAAAGTTCGATTTCAGATTGAGGAAATTGACATTTTAAAAATCTATTATTGCAATATTTATGCATTTTATTTTTGGGGGACAGGAAGTACCTCGCGGGCCGCATGCAAGCGCTCTTAGCGGGCAGCAAATGGCCCGCTGGCCGCAGTGCTCAGCCTTGTGTATCTTACTTTTTGAAGTGGTTAATTTTGGAGATCTCATTTTAATGGCTATGCAAGCGGAACTGAATGGAACCCCACAAAACACATTCTTTTCAGCTTGATGTTTATATTTCAATAAAAGCAAATCAACTCATGGGTCTTGTCAATTTGGTTGTGAACATACTATATGCACTTAAAGACACTATTAGTGATCCACCCAAAAGAGTCAAAATATTTGAAATTTGCAGGAGTAGCTTAAATATAGACAAAGCTATAGAATTCTCCCTAGTTATTTTTTCCAATTGAAAAATTGACAGAAAAGGAAGAAAATAGCAGTATTAAAAGATAAAATTTTTTATTCAATTATATGTTGCAATAACGGTCGGTACGGACATTTAATGACTAAAATATCCTATTTTGTCCTGTCTAAAGTGGCACTTTGAACTTGGTAGGGAACATTGGGCTTAAGTTCCACATAAATTACAGATGAGCAATGACCAAAAAAAAAGCAGTTCCATGAAACAAATCATATTTCCAGTGTGGCCAGGAACCACCACTCACTACTGCTGCACACTATATCATTCAGAAATCTCGCCACTTAGGGATGAGCAAAAGTGGAGACCACTACTATCAGATGCATTAGCTAGCGAAGAGCAGCTGTGCTGTCCCCAGGCACTGGCACTCACAGGAAACTAAACAAACACGGATCATGTAAATCTGCTTTTGTTTCTGTCTCGTCCATACATATTGATCTCCGTCGGTGTCATAGGCTCGTTCAGGTGAGGATGTGTAAATGTGTAAATTTAGATACACACGTGGGTCTGTGGTTGCACTTGCATGGGATGTTATTACGTGTAGATATACCTATTACTCTCTATGGGGGAAAGTTTCGTCAGTTTAGAAGAGGATTATTTTTTAATGCAGTGTTTGTTTGGCAGTTAATGTGGTAAGTTGCTGTTACAACATTCCCCTGGGAAGAATATCAATTTGAGTGGTTAAACATCAGTGGTGTAGTGGAGGGTATACGCTTATAGCATATAGCATGTATATGCGCGTATACACAAAAAATAGTAATTAGGCTATACTTGCGTATATAGTGAGAAATAGTGATTAGGCTATACACACGTCGTCTATGATGAAATCAGCTCTAATCGCCTTATCTTCTTCTTTTGGCGTAAAGGAGTATACACACAATTGAGTATACACACAAAAAAAATTACCACTACATCCTGTGATAAGATCCGGGTATTTATCTGAATTATTATCCAATCAGAGGCACGGTTAGATAAAGCTTCAAGGTGCCTGCAGATGTAAACAAGTTATATTTTAATTGGTTACCCAGAGCTTATATCATGTTGTACTATGTAATAAGCCAATCAGAGATATGGTTGGAAATACTGTAGGAAATGAGGTTGAACACGGGGGAGGGGGTTAGTAGTATTTTAACCCTGTGATTTTAACATTTTTTACATTAAACTGAAAAATCCATAATGTGGTAATGAAAGGTGTATTTTGAATTCCCTAACAACTTTCTTTATGGTTCATTAGATTCCATTAAAAATAAAATCAAAACTTAAACTGATTGTGCATTATGTGAATGTTATGAGTACATAATGTGGTATCACAATGTTCCATAGATTGCTCTTTGGAGAAAAAATCCCAAATTTCAATTTTTTTCTCGAGTGGATCAAATCTGTGAGATTAGGCGTATGTATTATACTTAGGTGTATGTACCATACCTAGGCGTATGTACTATACTTACGTGTATGTATCAGTGGTTCAGGTGATACAAAAACCTCAGCTTTTTTTAGAAAGGGGAGAGGCCATGGATCAAGAAATGCCCTTAAAATTAAAAGAAGGAAACATTTATCAAATATACTTGATTTGGTCCAGCAATGGATACCCTGAGATTATTGCTTGGTTCAAAATTCATACCATGGGTGGACTTTTGGGGAATTTGCCTAAAACACTACCGAGGCCTTAAAGATGCAACAAGGCATCCATCCACAAACTCTTATTTGGTCACAGAAATGTCTTAAAAGTGAAAACAAAGGTGATTTTGATTGCTTATCTTGAAATATAAAACATAGGATGACTTTTCTATGTGCCCAATTCGGAATTATAAATTTCAGATTTTGTACCAAAGCAATAATTCTCGATGGGATATTTTTTAGCCTATAATATAGGCTATTGTCATCACGTAGCAAATTAAGAGTAGGAACCCAATTCTCTCATAAACTAGTCTCTCAAGTCTGTCCATTCTTTTGAAACTCGCAGGTAGGCAAGTAATGACATTTCTTGAAAAGTTATGTAGTGATTTTTGAAAATTCTAGCAGATGTTTGCGTTTTGGGTCATTTTGTTCAGCCTTTTTGTTGTTTTGGAGCATGATTGTGTTGGTAGGCAACGATTAGCTAAATTGCTGTTGTCCTACAATGGTATCCATCCCACATGCTGGGTTCAAGTTGAAAGCCATACATTATGAATGCTGGCCTAGAGAGGCAATGCATTTGCAGCCTAGTCTGATAACCATTTGGCAGTAAATCTAGCTAGATGATAGTTATGTTATCAACTTCAATTAGCACTCTCACAGTTGTGGTTGTCCTTGATTTGACAAACAGGGGCTAGCTCTATCGTAATATACATTTTTTGGTTTTCCCTTGACCATACTTGGTTCATTTCAACTTTTATGCTTTCAATTAGCAGTGGTTATATGTTTCAAGTCCTTTCATTTCTTTGGACTCTATAGTTGTGGGAGATATCTGCCATGAACAATACTTTTGTCAGAATACCGTTTCATCAACAAACATCAACAGAAACATATTGGTTGGTGAAACATTATATAACAAAATATTGAATACTCGGTATAATGTTATTTGTCACAAAAATTATGATCAGGCTCTTAGCCTTTTTCTGCCCGAAGGTAGTTTGTTATTGTTTTCCCACCAATATCTCCCCATGTCTAAGTTCCATGTGCCCCTTGTACCTGTACTTTTACACACATTATTCCGGTTTCTCCTGAAGATAGTGCTAATTTATGCAAGTCTCTCACCAATGCAATGTTCATGCATATGGTTCAAAAGAGCACTATAATACAATCAATGCCTGATCTTTAACCTTGCACGGTGTTAACTTGAAACAGACCAAATTCTCTTCTCTTCAGGCAATCATAAGTGGCCTTAGAATGCACGAGTGTATTTATACTCCCACATGCATCAATTTTCTTTTTCCTTCACCTCAATAATCTCATATGACCCGGCATGTGATCCCACAAAATCCCATTTGGCCCGGGTCACAGTCATTGCCAACTTTTTGAACAGGGGGTATTTTTCAAACTCAGTGTCACGCTTTGATTGTTCTAATGTGTATAAGACTATAAATTTTAAGGAAAATAAGAGAAAGCACATCTGAATATTTCTCTTTATTCTTTGTTTTATCAGAGAGTTTGAAAATTGAGCCATTTTGTAAGAAAATGCAATAGTTCTTAATGGAAAATGTTAGATTATTGCCAAAAAGAAATTAGACTTGTCGTCATTCATCAATGTAAAGTATGCACCTTCGGGCAATACCAGCTGAAATATGAACATTGACGCTTGAATTTTGACAATTTCTGACTTATTTGCCTTCTATTTTATCAAAAAAGGTTTGCATAAAAAAGTTTTATTTATAATCAAAAAAGATCAACAGAGCAGAGTGATTTTTCATGAATTTGATTTAGTGGTGGCTGAAGAAACATTTGTACTGGAGCAAGCAAAGCAATCTCACCAATTGGAAAGTTAGAAGATAATAGCTTATGTTCCCAAAGTGTTGGAAGTGACATGTGAACGGAATTTTGACTACTTTAAAATTATCTTATTTGACATTATAAAATCAAAAACTGATTTTTAAGCTTTAAAAGATTGAAACACTACTAAATTCCCCTAGTGAATGCTTTATTTCATTTCTGACATTCAATATTCCAAAGCTGTTAGAATTTGCATGGTTGCTTGATTGACGCTTACGTTGGACGTGACAAATTGAAAATGTGAACGGTGCAAGTTTTTTTGAAAATTTTACTCAAACTGATCGCACCTCAAGTAAGTGGTAGTTCACAAACCCAGGAAACAACTAGAAAATACTATAAAATTTTAAAGTTGCAGACCTCCTCGTTTTGAGATATGCAACCTGAGTGTGTTGGACGTGACCAAATGGGTTGGAAGTGACTGGTGTGAACGGAAACTTTAATGTTGAAGAGCCAAGCCCTTTACAGTGGTTGTCAAAAACTTTTAGTACAATTTACTAGTACTGTGAAAGTGCTCTCAGAGCATAAATAAACACAAACATAGAACTTACTTCATAAAGAAACATGGCTTCGGCAAAAGTGTTGGGTGACCAAAATTTTGAACGGAAAATTGCGGACAAGATTTCGAATAACCATATCTGCATTTAATTCAAGGACCAGTCAGTTTATAATTTTTGTGTGCCCTTATCATGAGGGAATGTCTTTGTAAATGATAAAATAAAATGCACATATATCCACACAGAAGTGTCAGGGTAATAATTGATTAAAATGGTATCAATGGGAACGGAAAATGTCACGTCCACCAACACTCATTGATTGCCTATAAGTTTTTTGAGCACTCTGCTACACTCTATTTTACATGTAACAAAGTGTCACTAGTTGCCGAAAGAAACTCAAAAGTAAAAATTGACAAGGTTCTACATAGCTAATATGGCAGCTGAAAACAAAAAGGGCATGTATTTTTGCGTTGGAAGCCGTATCAGTCAAATTTTGACATTGGGTGGGCCGTCTCCTGAAATACCAAGCACCCAAGTGGGTTTAGGTATGGAGGATAGGTCTAGTAAGATCTAAGTAAAACACAAAAGTGACTCTGTATCACCTCCGTAAAAAATCCATAGGTTTTAAGTTAAAATCCAAATTGGCAATTACTTGAAAGGGCCAGTTGCTAATCCATAAACTTGGCCTTTTATACCAATTCCGCACCAGGCACTGTACTTATAAATTTTTAATCATGAAGGTTTGCTCCTAAAACTTATTACACTGCCCTAAATTACGGAAATGTGTTTTAGTACAGAACATTATAGGCACAAACATTGCAATGTATTATGGGATTAGTTCAAAAATCCTTGCCTACTATGAAGCAAGCTTAAATGCAACCACTGTTATTTCTTGGGCCACTGGCTTGATTACATCTAACCTTGTAGCTTGTCAATATTACTGAATGTGAAAAGTTTTTGCTTTTTCATTATTTAGGATAAAAGTGTTTAAACCCCTAGGTCTGGTATAATAAGTGGTGGTAAAATAGCCCAATTTGATTTGTGTGCAATGGTTTTGAAATCGTTGTATATTGTCGTGTTACATTGATGTGTATTTTATAAACATGTATAAAGTTGACAGTCTACAATACTCGGTTATCAACACCACGGAGTCAATGTTGACAGTCTGGACAAAACCAGGTGATTGTCCTTGGCCAGACATCGTAAATTACCACTTTAACTTTTTAGTAGCGAATTACACTATTAGATGTTTAGGTTTTGGTTTTTGGAACCATGGACTTCAGAATAATTTAGTTCAGTGATATAGCATTTCATTGCACAAAGGTGAGTACAACACAAATATTATAATGGTAGTCTAGAATTGACAATGAAATGTTATTGAAAGTGAAACTATAGGCCAAAGTAAGGGAACAAATTAAGCGAATGAAGAAGTTAGGGTTCCTAGATATCCTCGAGAAAGGTTAATCCAAAATTTCAGTTGATTTTGTATTGGCGTGGATGTTATTAAACAACAGTTATATCGCGGTGCCCCAGAGGCCCTGATTGTTATAATTTCGGGTCCTTTACGGACCGAAAAATACAAAATGACTAAAAATTCCAGGGGAGATCGAATTTGCACGTATGATTAGGCAACATGCAGTGATGTAAAATCTCAACTCCGTTGGGAAGTCAAGGGGATGAGGCTTTGGATCCCAAAAAGCCAATGTGTTGAAATGTTGCGTTCATGCGATTGGACTTTCAAAATAGCAGGTTTATAATAAATTATGGTAAGAACAAAAGAAGTAACCTGTTAAGTTAGCGTGGAAAAAGACTAGCTGAAAAAACACAAAGCTTGTTGGCCTAATAGAGAATTTTAAGCAATTGTGCAAACAATGTCATCATTATCCATGGAACTTAATCTATAGTAAATTATGACTGAATATTGTATGATGGAATATTAAAGAGGTACAGATCTTTGATTTGTAACCTACGGAAAGTAAGTGTTAAGGTATATGCAAATGCAAGCCTAATTAAGTCAGAAGAACCTAGAGTAATTAGGGCGATTATCCTTTTAAGACTCTTCTGTTAAATTATGTTTCTTATTTCAGTGGCAAATTAGAATAGTGTAGAAAAAACAAGTGACTAAACATTAATAGATGCATGTGTCTTTTAACACTAAGGTTTATGTTATATCAAAAAAAACTAATTCTCTACTACCTATTTCATTTCACACTTGATCTTGGAAAAAGTGTATTGCATTGTGCGAATGTTTTTAGTTAGGTTGAAAACCAAACTTTGTCCTGACATGTTACTCTTGAAGTGTTAACAGAACTATAAAAGATAACAAGTTAACAGATTTTGAACAGAGGAGAAATAAACCAAAGATTAATAATAGACCTCAGCATCTAAAGTACTTTATGGAATCAATAACATTTTAGAGGAAAATGTGTTCTATTGAGCGCTGTTATAAAACATGATCAAAAGGATGTGCGGGGTTTATTATGTTCCATTCTGTAGCATGATTGTTTGAAAAAATAAAGTAGGCTATGTTTAACTCAACCATGCCTTACCTCAGACTTACTATGAAATAATCGTCTCAAAATGAGGTCAAATGTAGTATTGAGCCACTCACACAAGAACATAAATTTAACTAAGAAAGGCAGGGCCACTGTAAATCAAATGAAATTAACATGTTGAGTGTTGGTTCAGGGATTATGACTTCATTTATACCAAAAAGTATAGTAAACCTATTAAGTTAGCTTGGAAGAAAAAAGACTAACTGCATACAATACAATTGTTGGCCTAATAAAAGAGATTATGTAAATTAAAGCAATGGAGAGGATGTGAAAAAAATTGGCATCATTCAACATGGAACTTAGTAACTATTTATGGATAAGTAGTATGGATGATAGTAGAATTCAAAGCGGTATAGAGCAATGAATCATGCATACCCTATGTTAGTGTTCAGGTATCCAAGTACAGCCTAATTCAAAGGACGACTCAGAGATTTGAAATATAACTTTTTTTTGTGTGTGGGTATTATCAGTTAGAGCTAAATTCATAGGGCAGATGGCATTTTAAGGGCTATTATGTTTGGGAATATGCTGCAGGGTATTTAATATTTCCAATACATGTGACAAATGAAGAAGTGGATTCCTTGGATTTTATTCCTTTCCCTTTGGGACATTGTTTTCTATTGAAATGGATGCGTGTAAAGTGGTATGAATGAGTGTCTGTGTTGGTGTGTCTGTCTGTCTGCAACTTTGAACATGGTGTGTGCATGTGCGTGTCTTGTACAAATAAAAATAATGTATAAAGGAATGCACAATTCAAATATTCTATTGTGAATTGCTAATTGTTTTTTACCAGTCATAAACAAAACTTGTAGAATGTGCCATTATTTATTATAAATATATATAAATGTATTTAAAGGATTGTTGTTGTGTTTTGATGGCATCATATTATTTTTAGGCTTATGCATATTGATGCTCTGGTGTAAAGGTGCACAAGATTTTTGATTTTGATGCCACACAAATATTGTGTATAATAGTAATGTCATCTAGGCTAGACACTCAATAGTTTCTTACCTTTATATTTTGGCTAAAGAAGTCTTAAAAGAGAGAAAACAAGGGGCTTTTCTTTGCATATACAATAGTTTTTCAATATAAAAAACATAGCTGAATTTTGTCTTGCCTACGAAATTAGAATTTCACAAATTTTGGACCAAAGAAACATTTCGAAGCTTAATCCTTCCAGATGGGAGTATTTTTGATGGAAAGCTTTACATCAGGTATTTTTAGGGGACCTGATATGAAAATCTCTCATTGCACCTTTAAAGAAAGCTTTAAATCAGTGCAAAAATCAGCACTTTCGATGTTTTAGGGACACCTGGTATGTGAAATTCTTGTTGCACCTTTATATCCCCTTGGCAGCTTGTTGGGTTGATCCCCGCCCCTTATATGTGATTTTACTGGTTTGAAATGAAACAAAAGCCTTGTTTTTTGCTTACATGAAAAGCATTGATTACCATTAAAACCATTACCATCAAACCTTGATAATGTGCATGAGTTGCACTTGACACAGATTTCTATTGGCTATATGATATCGTCAAGAGACTGAATTTGTAGATGTATGCAATACTATGTACATGTGGAGGGCCTTACATTTATCACTATCAGTATTTGGTTTGCCTTCAGTTGGTAAACCTTGGTCAAGTACTATTTTCCCTGAAAATATTGAATTAAAATGCACATACTATTTTAATCAGATTGGATTGAGTTTTGCTGAATGGGACTAATTTTTGGACCATGTTCAATAATGTTGTAAAAAGAAAAACTATAAAATTTTGCCTAAATTGGTCTGATGAAACTATCCTGAGAAGCTTGTAATTATTTCGCTTTTAAATGCGGACCAGAAACCACACCAAAAATGGTACCATTTACCCTTTGTACCATGTGCTTTATTCCATTGGAAAGGGACATTCATGGTCAACAGCTTATTCTCCCGACTCACTCACCCCAAAAACTAGGAGCTTTATCAGACTAAAGAAATTTGGAATTTGTATTTTCGTCCGTAAAAGAGACAGCAGTAAGAATTTTGATTTTCTTGTAAATGGACAGAATTACACGCATGTGGCTGTGGGGCTGTGTGATAAGAATACTTCTGGAAGGTACAAATAACATAAAAACACAATGTTAGAATCCACTAAATTTTGGAAAATAAAGTTTTCTAGAGGAATTATCTAGTGAAAATGTAACACAAAAATGAGGTGGTAGGATCACAAAAAGAGGCACTTAATTTAAAGCACTTTTAGCACTTTTAATACAGCACATGGTACGATATTAACATGAATGTAGTGCGAATGGCTAAAATTATCTACCAACACATGTAGCATGTTATCTTCGTAAAATTCATGTAAATTCAAGGTCAACTCAAAAACTTGAGGGCACATTACTATGTTATATCTGAGAGACTTATACCTTCCTGATCATAGAGCAGAAGAGCTAGTTGAAAACATGTTACCACTAAAGGAGATGGCCTGTAAAGCTCAATCGTAATCTGAAAAGATTGATTTGAAAAGAGCTAGGGAGCGGACTTGTACTATGCAGACAAGGTCTATAGTCATCTTTTAGACATGCTTGTTATTTTAAGAAAAAGAGAATGTGGTCGGGGGGTGTGTCCATCTTTTTTCAAGAATGTATTATAGTGGAGGAGCTAGGACCCAGGTCAAACATCATCGTTTACCCTCATACAGAAAAGGTTTGCCAACCTTTGGGTAGTTAGTATGGACAATCTATCAATGCTTTTTAGGTAGGTAGACTCTCAAGTGTTGGGGTGTCACTTTTTCAATAGGGGCCAAGTTAAGTTTACACAGGGGTCAAACTTTTAAAATGCTCCAATCATGTTGAAATTATGCCATATTGTACCGTAAGTTCATAAGGATTCCAAAATGTATAGTTTGTACCATCTATGGACAATGGTTTTGGAGTTATAGGGTAAAAATGCTTAAAATGTTAAAAAAAGGTCAATTTCTATTTGTAAGGGGTCAAAATCGGAAGGCTCCAATTTTGTTTGAAAATAATGAGAAGTGTTCTCTAGCTTAATAAGTCAAATAAGGAATAGTGTACCATCCGGCAATGCATAGTTTGCCATGTGTTTTTTTAATGGGACAAAATAGGTCCATAGGTCAACATTACCCAATTGTGGTTATCCTCTTTACCCGTTATCTCAGTAAGTAAGCATTAAATAATACAAACTATACCTGTTAGGGTCCTCTTACCTCAGGCAATACAATTGAAGTATTTAAAATATAATCAGATTATAAAAACTTTTAATGTGACCTGTACAAATCGAGATGACCCTTTTATTTACACTTTTACCCATTTTACCTTAGAATTCCATAACCAATGGTCGTAGGTGGTGGTACAAACTATACATTTTTGTAATCTTCTGATTCGATGGACAAATGGCATACATTAGGTGTGTTACAGAAGGGCTCTAAAATTAAAGTTACATCGTAGTTTTAATTTCGAAGTTTAACTTGAGTTAGTGGCACGGCGAAACGATCGTGGGTTAGTAAACTTTAAGTTTACTCGAAGTTTAAAAAACATAAGATTTCTTATGGTTTAGTCGTGGTTAGCGAGTTACCCCCCCTGTTGAGTGTCATAGTTTACGGCGTGTGAGCTCGTGTGGACAGGCTTATCAACAAGTTCGAAGTTTAGTGTGACCTCGCCCATGACGTAGTTGGGTCGCTATCCTGGTTTCCATTTTAGTTATCACTAGAGACGGATAACAATGTGTGTAGTACAATCAGAGCTGGCGGTTAAAAAAAAGAAATTGCATTTACATTTATAATAATATGTGCACTGACGCCAATATGACAAAGCAGAAATAGGCTACATACAGAAAACCCAGCCCTGACCGCTTTCATGATAGCAAGTACAGCGTCCATTTGAGGAAGGCTGGAAAATATTGTACTTGATTTCCCATCCCATTTCATCGACTCTAGTCAAGACTATACCATATAATGTGGCTGCCATCTTATGCAAGTGAGACGATGCACGTGGGCAAAAAAAGACCGACAGCAGTTACTTACGATGATCCCAATTTGTTAAGAATTAACAATCAAGGTAACTAATTGATCTTTTAGCCAATCGCTAGACTCGGCAATAGCAACGAAAGTCGATAGAAAGCGCGATGTAAGTGTTGCATTTCGTGAGAAAGAAATGGGGACAAAATAGGTCATAGGTCAACATTCCCAAGTGGTGTGGACCTTCTTTGACCCTTATCTCCGAGTAAAAGTAAGCATTTTAAACATAATAAAAACTCATACCTTTTGGAGTCCTTCGACTCAGCAATAATTGCAATGTATTAAAATATAGCAGATTAACTTTTAATGTTGACCCTGTACAAAAGCGAGATTGACCGTTTTTAACATTTTTACCCATTTACCTTAGACTCCCAAAACCATGGTCGTAGGTGGTACAAACTCATACATTTTGTAATCATTATGATAGAGGGACAATATGGCATGATTGGGGGCATTTTTAAAAGTTTGACCACTGTTAGTAAACTTGAAAATTGGCCCCTATTGAAAAGTGTGCTTACCACATTGAGGAGGACTACTCACCTCGCATGATGTAGAGGGACCATACTAACTCCCAAAGGTGTCAAACCTTTCTGTATGGGAGGTAAACGAAACTCATTAAATAAGGCCCCTATGATATTCTGATCTCTCTATAAAGGAAATTTCCACAGATATGCAGGTGCATTTAGAGCATTGAACAAACTGTCATGAATGGCAGTAAATTCAAAATTTGCTTATAGATGATGGATAGGGAAAACGTGACCCCAAAATTTGGATGGTGGGTGGGTGTGTTGTGTGTGTGATTTGTGTGTGTGCAGGCACATGTGAACGCATGCATGCATGCATCAGTTCTTTGGCCCAGATTAATAGGTTTTGGTCTTGCATTAGAATGCAAAATAAATTTTAACTGGAGGTTTTTTGTAGTTGTCAACTTTTGGCAAAAAGAACTTGAATCTTCTAACAATTCTTTTTCATTTTTAAGGAAATTAAATGGTTCCTTACGGGACCTCTTTACCAACATAACGACCATGCCAAAATAAAAATCTCAATAGTATATGAGTAACTTGGAGTATGATTTCTATTTTATTAGCCTACACTAGAGACAGAGAAAATGTAAATTAAACAGTATTGTTAATAAATTATTGAACACAATGTGCTGCTGAGGGGAGTACCAAGGGGGGGGGGGGGGGGGGCCAAGTCTATACAACGACTATTGGAAAAATGAACCTCTCCCCCATAACTACAAAAACTGAAATAAAATGTATCTAAAATAGGAGTCAATATAGGATGGGGAAGGGGATAACCAATGTGGTTTTAATTAGGAAAACATTTGGGTCAAGGGAAGAGGAAATTATCGTCAAATACTTAAATTAAAAAACTTGGCACACAGATATAATCAGGTGACAAATTTTATATCCTTTGATAATAAGCAAACTTGTTGATTAGCTGGCCTTTGTTAGGTGAGGGCTCAGACCACTATCGTTGAGTCAAAATAAGTTTTGAGTCAATGAGTCAAATAGTTTTAAAATGCACAGGTTAGGTTAAGTCTGTAGAATTTCATAAGTATTTCTCAATTGCAAATTTGCCAGAAAAAGAACGACCGCAGTGTCAAAGTTACGAAGTTATGAACCTCCATTCATTTATACATGTTGTAGTAAGTGTCCGTATGCATAGTAATGACTAAATATCCGATTTTGTCATTATTAGGTTGCTTTTGGTTTTATACACTTGTAGGTTATATTAGGGTACCTATACTGTTACAGACACAACAATCTGATTTTTGATGATTTTTTTTAATTTTCTGATTTAGCAAATTTAGCAAATCACTTTTAACATATTTTTTTGCCCTACAAGCAATTATAGACATTTGGGGTGGTAATCCGAAAGGGAGTCTTAACTTCAGACATGGGTTTAAACCAGGGTTAGTCCTACATGAGTGGACCTTTTTCCTTTCAACATACTCAGAAAGTTGAAAATAATGGGTGCAAAATTCATCATGGATGGGCCGTTCTGGCCCATCCATGGGGAATTTTCTCCCCTGTTACAGCAAACAGAGTATTTTGAGAGGAAAAAGGTCCACTACTGTAGGATTAACACTGGTTTAAACCCAGGTCTAAAGTTAGACTCTTTCAGAATACCAGCATCAGAGATCATTTTTTTTCAATATTCAAATCGGCATGAAAATTGCATTCAAATGAGCACAAACAGCCTTAGTCTTAGGCCTTTTTTTTTTTTTTTGACAAGTAGAGGGGTCATTCTGGAAGCCATGCCAAAAACATTCACGTGAGACTTAAGCTTGTTTGGATTTATTGGAATGCAATTTCCATGGCAATTCTAAATGTGGTCATGATGCATAAATTCCTAGCAGCATCTCTGCTTGTTATTATGAGTTCATGCAAATTGGAAACCAGTCAAGGGCACCCCTGTATTTCAGAGATTTTGAAAGGAGTGGATTATGATTTACATTTAAGGTGATGGGGGAATTTGTTGCATAATTTGGTAGATGCATATTCATTGAATATGTTTGATCAGAGTTTAAAGATGGGGGACCTGATTGTAGTCCAATTTTTAATTTGTTTTCCCCTGCACACAGCTGTTTGAAAGTCTCATTTATTATGACAAAACAAGAATAAAACAAAAAATATCAACAGCGACACACTTTTGCCAACCAAGGTGGACTATTTATGCCACTAACTACATCCTGTGCAAATTTGATGAAATTTCATTGCGGGCATATATGATTTTCCATCAAAATCTAGTTTAACACGTCTTTCTATGGGAAATAAGCATATAGAGGGCGCTATAACATACAAATTAAGACCTTTGTAGGCCTATATGGCAAGATTCCCACAATTGATTTTTCTGATTTTTGCGGAGGTAATAGGTCTTGCATGTCCCTACATATATCAGTTGTCAAAATTGTGTCGCCATTGCTTAAAATTGCTCTAAAAATAAAATAGACAATTTGCACAGGGTCAAACAGCTGTGTGCACAAGGAAGAATATCACCAAAATCATGATAACAAATTTTTAGTTAAATCTGACTGCTTGTGGATGGTAGAAACAAAATATATAGGACAGTGTGAGTGAGCTTGATGTCTGGTTGACCACATTTGGGATGTTTTTGTTCATAACATTAACACCAAATGGAAGCATTTTCCTGACCTTAAATTTCACTGCGTAATGAAGACGAATATGAACTTTTTCTGACACCACAATACTAAAATCTCAATTTTGGTGGTAAACTGGTTACATTGGGGAAACAAGGTTGTCGAATTGGATCACCCGCCTTTAAAGCGGCACAGGCAGATTTTCAGAAAATATGAAATTTCTTCAATTAGCTCACAAATGATAATCTAGGCCATTGGAAGAATAGAGATATATGTTTTACACATAAAAATAACATACCCAAAAGAAAAGCAGAGAGGGACATTAATAAGAGGCTAAAGACATCCAGGTAATTTGTAGGCTAACTTTCAAGTTTGCCGTAACTTTAATCAACAAATGTGTCCATTACAAGAAATATCATAGACTCGTACTCATTTATATTAATACCACAAAGGTCACAGACTGGTCAAACAAGGTGCATGCCATGAGAATCAACTCTGGCATGTGTTTTCTTGAGTTACACGCCATTTCTGCGTCGTCTGCTGAATTAATGTCGCTGGCGACATTAATTATAAAATCATTCTGTGTTACCCATAAGTGTGCTGATTTGGGCCTCATATTTTCAGATGAGGGCTAATGAATATAAGCTTTATAACCATGCAAAAGTATTAATTTTGAAAAATCTAGAGGGTGCACTATTTTTCAAATGTGCCAGTGTCTCTTTAAATGTGGTGGGGATTACTTGGAAAAAGAAATCCTGTTTGAGGCGCATACTTTTCTTATGAACTATAACAAAGCTTGTATATTTGAGAATGGCTAAGTTACGGAGGTTTATTTCTGATTTTTATCATGAAAAATCATATAAGCCCCTTGGTTTGTAATCCATCCTCTTAATCATTTTCTATAAACTGATGAGTATGAAGTGAGTATTGTTTTCACTAGTGCTTTGATGAAATACTTC
>JAMKCH010014956.1:0-23250 GCA_023653785.1 Ophioderma brevispina | reverse complement strand
GAAGATGAATGGAGGGAATCTAATATATATGTGCTTTGGTCTTGTGCTCGCGCCAGGATATGTTTGGTACTCGCATAAGAAGTGGGTGTGTGCCATCCGGCTAGCTGTAGCTCTTCTTCATGGTCCAGGTCTCAGATCCATATAAACAGGATCTCTTCGCACACAGGCTCTAAAGAATTTCAGCTGGTGAAGTGGAAAGATACCAGCTTGCCATAAGTGAGTGTAGTTATTGAGGCATCCAAGCTTGTCCTTGCGTGACAGGAAGTCTTTCTGCTGTCGGAACATAGGACCCTAGATACTTGAAGTCTGACCTCTTTGAGTTGGACAAGCTGCTGTGCAGATAGGTTGCTGATCGTCTTTCGCATTGACAGTTAATATATTCGTATTATTGGGATTTAGATGTAGGACGACTTTGTCTGCAACATTATCAATGATGTTAGTAGAATCTTGTTGCACCAAATTATCAGATCAGCTGATAGAGCTAGATCACTCGGAGCAAGGCTGTGAGGATGCTGGACCCATGTGGACGTCGGGAAACGCTTGGTTGGATGGTGAGTCCTTGTTGTTCATGATGCAAGACTCTGTCTGAGGATGTAATCAACCACGACTACAAAGAGGTAGGGAGCAAGAGTATCTCCGTGGAGGATTCCAGTAGGGTTAGGAACTCCTTTGTGGGCCCCATCCATGGTCTGCACAAAGCTATAGGGTTATCATACATGATGGTCAATGCCTTGACAGTTCTCATCTGGGACACCGTAGTTGGCGAGGAATATGCAGCATTTTACATCCCTGTTAACATGTCAAAGCCTTGGAAAAATCTCCGAACACAATTGAAGCTTTCTCTTGGGGAAATCTTCAACTCTTCTATGATCCTTCTGAGGGCAAGTATCTGAGGGTAGTGTTGATCTGCCTTGCGAAAACCGTTCTGGTCCGTTGAGAAGGATCTATGTGAGGAGTGATTCTGTATGTTGAGCAGCATGGAGTTGCAGATCTTAGAGGCCCGTGGTGACAGTGTAATTCCTCTGTGAGTTTTGGGTGTGGAGGTCGCCTTTCTTTTGTTAGAGGAATGATGAATGATGGGAAAAGGCGGCTGGTTTGTTTCCCATGTAGGGTGATTACAAAATTCTAACAGTGATCCTGAGAATCATGGATTCTACCAAGACTCCGCAAGGCTTTGACTTACACGGGTGCACGCATGCACGGGTGAATGTAACTTTCTCTCTGTGAATGTAACTTTTCGATCTGCGGCACGCGTGAATGTAAAGTAACATAGTGAGATCCATAAACTATGCAATTTAGCTAAGGTCATAGACCTTCAGTGAATGCTGAAATGATAAAATTGAAATGACTACAGATGTCGAAACCGAAACGTACCTGAGCGATAGTAGTAACAGACGTGTGTTAGTTTTATCACCAATTCGCCCTGGGACATCCCACAAATTGATCACGATATTCATCATTCACGTATACCACGACCGATTGAAGAGAGCCAGCGAACAATAGGGCTCCGGCAATTGACCCGTCTTAGTAGTCTGCGAGCAATAGCGAAACCCCCAATTCCAGATGCTGCACTGAATGGCTCAATTAATATACCTCGAGGCCGTACTTGTAGAATGCCCGGGGACCAACGCATTACACGTGGTTTGACCATTAAAAGGATTTTTTTTTATATCTTTAGCGAGAAAGATCAGTCACTTGCACCTACGCTGTTTTGTTTGTAAACATGTCACTGTGAACAAACATAGAAGGTAATCGCAGATCGAACTGATGTTCACTTGTACGTGTATTGGGGTAATGATCAAATTATCTGTTATCATAAGTGCCACCATCAGCTCAGTAGAAAGGTAAAATATAGCTTGTAAAATTAGCCGGAAATGGCAGTGCAGTTGGACGATTCTGTGGAGTGAGCGTACATCCTCGTAGTTATAATCGTTGGCTGGTGATTTAGTAGAATTTCATTCATAAAATTTGCCATTGCAGAAAGCTTGTGTTGGATTGTAAACAAACCAACATGCCACCGAAAAAGGTGAAAAATCCTCTCAAAAAAAAATACCTTATTTACATGTGGAAATGTGTCGACCGCAGGCTCCAGCGTGGATAATTCTCCGCTGCCACACGGTGCCAGATACTTGCCAATTTCCTGGCGAAATGAGGAAGACGCAAAGACTAGTGCAGTGAGTGATAAAGTGGACAACCGAAACGCCGACTTCGGACGGGCATCCCAGAGCCAATTGAGTGGATGTCATGCCCAGATTCAGAAACCTCTCGCAAAGACTTCGGAAGAAATGCGATGGGAAAAGTGAGGGTAAGCAGTATCATTTCCAAGAAAAATGGCGGGTCGGCAATCAGTGGCTGAGATATAATGATGGAAAAATATGTACTTACTGTGTGTAGAGATTTTGATAAATCCAATAAGAGGACGGCAAAATTTTTCCTGGAGGGTTGTACTTCGGTACGAATTTTCTAAAAAAAAAATGTACACCTCCCACAAGAGCAGTGAGGTCATATAGCGAGCTCAGAAAGCTGGGATGTGTCAAAATTAGAACCCAAGAAAAAAACATGGAAAAGCCGTTGACTAAATTAGGTGCTGCGGAAATAGAACGAATGAAGAAATATTCAATGATAACCAGTTTTTATATTGCACAAAGCGGAAAGCGCTACATATTTATATCATTAAGGAACTTCAGCTGACCAATTTCGGAAGCCATCATATACCAGACGAATATGAAACATACCTAAATGATAAAGCGTGCCATCAGTTCATCGAGTACATAGCATCGGATATTAGATTCAACCGTGAAGTCTCAACTGAATTCTGATAGCTTCATTAGCGCGTGTTAGCGGACGGTAGCACCGACAGAAGTAATACAGAGCCCGAGATATATAACATAACAATGCTTCAAGGTAACAAGCCAGTTACGCAATTTGAGACATTTAAGTTGTTCCAAAGGCCAATGCTGAAAAGCTAAACCAAAGCTCTCACTGAACGTTGCAAAGAAAACGAATTTGGCTGCTATGGAAACAAAAATGTGGTGTGTCTTGCTGCGTTGATGGAGCTTCCGTCCTGTTAGGGGAATTAAGTGGTGTAGCTACTAGGTTGGTAAAAGATGCTCCGCATATTATTCCAGTCCATTGCTGTGCCCTCGGTAGACTAGCAATTAAAGATGTGAACCTGGAGATTACAGAGGTCACCACTATGGAGTCAACAATATCAGTCTATCAAAGTTATACAAACGCTCAGATCACAGGGGACCGCTCTTCAAGATGCAGGCAAAGTTCTAAAGATGCGTGTGAAAAGGCAGTAAAAATATGGAAAACCAGATGGCTGGCTCACCATCAACGTTTGCACTGAGTTGTTAAATCACAACTGCGAGTGCTATTGTGTGCATCTGCAAACCTCAGCCAAGACTGGGACAGCAAGAAAAGGAGAGGCAATCAATTGTTGAAAATCGTGAAATCACTGCAGTTCATCTACTTCATGAACTTGAAGCTTGCATATTTGCTCTCATGGCAGCACTACCCTTACTCTGCCAAAGAACACCACCACCGTTGATGGGTTATGGGCAAAATAAGGCAGTGAAGGCTAGGTTGAATAAGTTACAAGATCCTGCAAAGATGGAATCTGTACTGAATGACAGAGTTGATAGGGTCAGATGGTAGCTGAATTACAAGTGAAAAGCTAAGTGTTCTTCTAATAATGCTCAGAGCCACACGACAGCCTAGTGTACAGTAGTGCAACAGAATTGGAAAGTGATCTGCCTAGACAAAAGAAAAAAGGACACCCTGCAGAAAAGAATGTATTACAGAGAGACACTACGAGAATATTGAAAATTAGGTTTGAGTCGTTTGCTATCACATAAAAATAGTTCAAAGCCAGCCCAGCAATTGCAAACCCTGCGATTGGCCGCAGCGCATGAGCTGTTGTCATCTTACGGAGAATGTGAGGTCACAGATATTTTCAACCACTTCAGCAACATACTGAAAAAGAGGCATGTCCAGCTGAGTCATGCCAACTTCAGTGGTTGGGGAAGTTGAAGTTTAGCAAAAAGCGTAGAAGAATTGACACAACTACAACAACCAGCCAATGGATAGGTGGGCAGAAATTCTCGTGACCAAGAACTAGAGGAGCGTTTTCATTATATACTTAGTATCATCCGCATTATCCTAGTTTTGCCTGTGCATACAAGCAACTAGAACGAGGATTCAGCCACATGAATTAAGTCACCATGAGACCACACAACGTACTCACCTCACTACAGAATCACTCACATCCCTTCTCACCATTAAACTAAGCAAACTGGACTTTCGATCATATGATCCAACTGGAGCTATAATTAAGTGGGCTCCATGGAGCAGTAAAGCCCATCGTAGACGAAGAGTCCCACAAAGACATATGTCCAAGGCAACCCGCCAACAAGAGTCAACAAAAATAAGGAGACAATGACATTGAAATTGAGACAGTGCGCAGTCCCTGTGCCTTCAACTGATGTTGAAGAAGGAAACAACAAGTCGACCCGAGTCTGATGAAATAAACAGAAGTTGGAATCCTTCAAGACATCAGTCTGGGTACTAGTGATGATAATTATGACGACGATCTTCATCAAAGCTTATTGGATGTTGGACTCCATGAAAATAGTGACTATGAAAATGACTCTGAAGATACTGATATTTAATGAAAAACCTGGCTTGTGTTAAAAGTGAACTCGCTCGCACAGTCGCACCATAGGTATTCAACATGACCAGAAAGTTGCAATATTACCTTAAGGAATAAGGTAAGCACTAAGCAATTTTTGTTGTTATCAATAATGTTGTTATTTTAAATTACCACAGGTATTGTTTTTATTTTCGTATCGTGAAAGCCTGCTGCATGTACCTTTCAATGTGCATGTAGATTCTAAAGTACATGCACCACCAGTGCATGTAACTTTAAAATTGTAATTCGAAGCCTGCTACTGAAGGAATGTTGCGGGACCAGGTGTCTTGGTGTTCTTAAGTTTCTTCCAGGCAGATCTGAAGATCCTACATAGTGAAAGGTCCAGTCTTGATGGGAAGGGTGTATGCTATTTGTGATTGAAGAAAGTTATCCAAGGTTAGTGTATTCGAACTGGAGTGTAAAAGTGAGAGAACTAAAGCTGCAGAAAAAATGTGTAAAGACGATGATATTAAGTGGTGTCAGCCTTGATGTCATAGGGGCGGGTAGCACTTTGATCTTGAAGGTCGGCCCCAAAGTTAGCCTAAAAGATGTCGAGCTCCCTCAAGGCTCCCAGGCAGCAGAATGAGTGTTTTCAAGATGTCGGCGTAAAGTGCTTCAGCCTTGGAGTCTTAACATGCTCCTAAAGCACACATGTAAAAAAGTGTCATCACGTGAGCCTGTATGCGAATCAAGGTTCTGCGTGGAGCTTCTGGTGGATTTAGTACAGTGCTTTTGGCTGCAGACTTCAGTTTCTCTGGCTTGCTGGAATTGTGTTTGAGGCAAAGGCAGCAGTCTCTTTCTTTCTTATAGGTAGCATCTCCAATACCATTCTGTGTTGGCTGAAGTGAGGATATCATATAGCTGCGTGGAGTACTTGTCTTAAGCTCATCAACAAGAGTGTTGAACCTGTTAGGTACGCTAACAGTATATGCTCACAAAGCTTTGTATGCCCCCACTACCTTCCTCCAGTCTATTGTTTTCATAGGATCTTGGGAGGTGGTTTCCTCTGACGATAACTTATCTGGCCTCGCCAAGAGACAATTCTGGGATCAGACTTAACAGCTTCAAAAGTGTTGGAGGCTCTTGAGTCTTAATGATGTTAATCCACATTCGTTACTGACCAGAATATAGTCCAGTTGGACAAGTTCCTCCATTTGAGGCGTCGGTGTTCCACAGTCTACCTGAATTGATTTTGGAATTTGCGATTAGTGGCAACAAGGTTAAATTGTTCCATGAAGCTCCTTACATGTACACATTCCATTTTGTTGACTCGTTGTGTGACAAGTGAACAGCGCGTCGTCAGGCCTAAGCTTAGCGTTGTAATCTCCAGGGATGTACAGAAGATTATTTTGTTGATTTTTTTTTGCACTTATGTGGCAGTGGAAAGTTCATGTTAAAAGTGAGAGACAGTTTTTCTGGATAGTCGTTGTGGGGGGTGTAACAGCAAAGACTGTTGTTTCAGGATTGACCGTCAGTGTAAGCTTCAAGATGCGCTCATTAAAGTTGGACAAGGTTGGACACATGACTGAGAGACTGTGGTGATAAAAGAAACCCCACACCTCCTGTAGCGGCATTTCTCTTGTTCTTCCCTGCAGAGGCTGTAATAAGTGCATATCATGGATATTTCCTGTCGTAGGGTTCATGTGCACAATGCGGTGGTCTTGTATGCAGATGGACATCGATATCATACAGTTGTGCTTCATGTACAGTTTCTTCTTTCTTGGCGGTTGTTGAAAGTGTCTGGACAATTAAATGTGCTAATGATGAACAGCATTTGAGTCTAACAAAGTGGTCCATGCATCTTTTGTCAATATAGGGTTGGGCCGGCCAGTAGGCTTTAGGGACCAACCCATCATGCATATTGGTATGACCCAATGTTGACTCAGAAGGCTCAGACTTTAAATCAGGCAGCTTTAAACCCTGGTGCTACGTTGTGAACTATTCATCTTGTCAATTAGACTAAATAGTAGCTGGATTCGCCCGGTCTCCAGCACCCGTTTCTGTTGGGAAGGTCCTTAGCTGGTCTTCACGGTGACAACTCTGCCAAGGCAGCAGTTGATTTTCTGCAGGGATGGTCCCTTAGCTTTTTTCGCACACACGAACCAACCTACAAGGCAGCAGGTACTATTTCACCATATTTGGTTTGACCTAAGTTATATACGCTATGACCGACTAGACCCATACAGGAGATAATAGAAGAGAGAAGGAGTAGTCACAGCACCAGGTGGCACCCACACTGTTTTTGCAAGACAAAGGGCTCAGTCAGTAGCCGTGGATGGCACATGTAACACCAGCTTATGATGCTGTCCTAGGTATAGCAATCATACTAAAATACATGGGATGTATTTGTGTTCACTACAATGTGAATGAAGCTTTGAACCGGTGTCCATGGGAGTGTTATTTTAATTGCTCATAAGTATGATATCAACTTGTTCAATGATAAACAGGCGGCGCATGGGCCATTGGTGTATGTAATTCCAAGTCTTCTTGTGTTACGACGGTTATATAATCCAATTCTCAGCACCAAAGCTAATAAGGTATTGTTATTAAGGGCTGCCTCATGTACTTCTGTATAAGCTTACGAAGGACAAAGGTCTATCTGCGTCACTTACAAAGCTCCATAACAAAGGGCAGGCTGCAACAGCTTCCTGTTTCTTCATAAGTATAAATGGTTCATTGAAATGGAGGCATGCTCTAAAGCTTTGCTTTTTTTCCAGAGAGCATGCCCCGAGTTTTTCAATGTTTTCATTTTTTTCTTGATACAAGTTGTATTTTGGGGATAAAAACCGTTACGTACATGATAAAGTAGTTGTAAAACACCACTCAAAAATTTATTGTTAATCTACTATGATGATTAATCTGGCCTCCTTCTCTCCTTATCCTGCATGTCCCTTAGGCCAACTTTACCTCAACCTTTGACCTTTGCTCAAGTGACCTTTGACCCCTTGCAATGAACGTTGAAAGTGCTCTTTGAACTTTGCAAGTGACCTTTAACTTTTGGCAAGTAAACCTTTGACCTTGCAAGTGACCCTTGGACCTAATAGTCATAATACCGTTCCCATTTTGCAAGTATGGCCGCAAGTTTGATGCAATTGGACTTCAACAAATTAGGCCAATTTGTGTTTTGAGCTCATTTAACTTGACCTTATATGACCATTGACCTTGTATGTAACACTGGACATTATCATATGGAGGTTCCCAAGTGACATCTATGACCCAAGTCTGTCGTAATTGGACCTATAACTTCTCAATTGAGAAACATTCCTCCAAAACTGTTAACCTTTGAAAAGACAGGCACAGCAAGGGTCGACAAATACAGGACTGGAAGCGTCTCCTGCCAACCCTTGCAGGAGACCACATGGGTTAAACACAAATTGGTGCTTACTTCTTCTGAAATGTCATATGTCTTTAAGGTTTGGTTAAGAAGTTTGAAGGATGCAATCAAGATTTTTGGGTCCAATCTCTGGAAAATGTGAGGAACATTTTAAGTAACGGGTGAAGTTAGTAAATTTGAATCAGGTCAATTGTGTTTCAAATGTACACGCATTTGTCCAGTTAGAAGGACTTTTAAAAAAAATAGTTGCTCTACGGTTCCAACCTTGGTTACATTATTCAGACCTTATAAAGGTTTAAGTTATCCTCAGATTTTGTTCTTCTTGCCTTTTTATGGTGTGTGGCATTTGATTGCAGAAGTAGATGGTTAAAGGTACAATTTGTGATCCTAATACCTCATTTTTTGTTTATATTTCACTAGATATCCCGAGAAAAGGCTATACCCAAAATTTAAAGGGGCATTTCGTGATTCACAGCCTTGTCCCCCCGACTTACCTAAAAAATGTTGAGATTTTTATATCATCTGAACCGTTAGCCTTAGTAATCCACGTGTGCCCAATCTTACGTGCAAATTCAGTCGCATCTGTGAGAAATTTGCAATTTTGTATTTTCTGTCCATAAACGGACAGAAATTACAGCACAGTAGCCTATGGGACCGTGGGAAATGAGCAATTGCTCATAACACAAAACCACAAGATCGGGATCAGCTCCAAATTTGAGAATAAGCTTTTCTCAAGGATATCTAGTGATCAATGAATAAAACAGAAGGTGCTGAAATCACGAAATGCACCTTTAGTTGATTCTGATGATGCGTTTTGATGTTATGACCAAAGGTTTGTATTACGGTGCCCATATAGTGTGGTAATAAACAGACAGAAAATACAAAATTACAAATTTCTTCCAGAGTAGATTGAATTTGCACCTAACATTAGGCACACATACTATACTTTGGGCCAACAGTGCAGATGTTATAAAAAATCATCCATTTTTAGGTAAGTCAGGGAATGAGGTTGTGGATCATGAAATACCCCTTTAAAAATGTTAGTTTAAAAAAAAATCTGATCATATGGGGTGATTATACCTCAGGATGAGCTCTAACCTTATTGAGGGCTGTAATTTAACTGTGTATCTAATGTGCAGAGGATTTAGAAAAGTTACAATAATTCAGTTGTTAAAAAGTGAATATCTTCAATATAATAGATGCCCTGATTGACAACTTCTTTTCTTTGTTGAAATGTGATTTTGGAATCAGAAGAACATCTCATTACCCCAGGAAATGTTTCCTTTTGATGTTATGAACAAAAATGTCTCAAAATGTGGTCAGCCCACAGATATAGAAAAGGAGATCCCGGTCTGCCTATACCGGCCTGTTAAAAATCTTTGTCACCACAAATACGCGCTATTGGGGGTATTCGTGTTTTTACCGAGAACACGCGAAAAGGAACGAACGCAGTCCTGTGCGTATTACCGTGAAGCATCTTAGCTAACGCAACCGCAGTGTTTGCGTAAAGATTTTGCATGGCACAAAGATCGAAAGGTGCTCGCGGTGGTAAAATCCCGCCTTCCAATCGCATTTGTAATGGTTAGAGTGGGCGTGGTTGTGGGCCATAAATAATTTCCCTCATTGTAATTGTTAATCTTTTATATATTGTTGGGTATGATGGTAATCATTAAAAAAAAACAATTAGGCCTATGATGAAAACAAATGTTTTCTCCCTCACATGTCACCAAAAACATATGATTACAATTTTGGGTATAAAATTGGATTGATTGAGCTCATATTATTGGTCGTGTAATGAGTTGCAAAAATATTGGGTGAGACGTAGTCGAGCCCAATATTTTAAAACTCATAACGAGACCAATAAATATTGGGCAAAAATCATCCGATTTTATCATTAGTATATGTTTTGGATCCAATATTTTCCCATACTTGGATCCATACACACATAATAATGAATTAAATTGGTCCGCTGGTTTGAATAGTAGTAGCAAAAATGTGAATTAATTTGGCCAGTGTGTGTTTTTAATATGGTCGACCACATTTGATGACATTTTTGTTCACACGTTCAAAAAGAAACACTTCCAAGCCTTAAATTTCATTCGGATAACGAGAGAAATTTGAAATTTCTTCTGATAACAAAATCCCAATTTTGATAGAGCAAGTGTGTGTGGGGGGGGGGAGGGGGCGATGTTATCGATCGGGTCACCCACCTTTAATAAATGAAACATGATAATTCTAAAAGATTATGTGTATATATTATAGTCCACTTTGCCACAGAGCTTTTGGAGGATTTCTTTTCCAAAATAGTATCTTAATACAGAATAGGCCCATTAACAATCGCCCCCAGCAGAGCAACACTGTAAAGGACGTACCGCATTGATAATTTAAAAAATCGTGTATACAATGCCTTAAAATTTAGGGTAAATACGTGTATTTATATTTACGGAGCCGACCCGTCGTGTTTTTATTTTTGTGAAATGCAATGTCTGTTTTCACGTAGAAAAGCGATATTAATACTAGATGCTGTACACTCCCAGTTAAGAGCAAAGTCGGACATATAAATTTGAGAATAAATGGCTGACAAAATTTCAGGCCTATTATGACTAAATTTAAAACTGTAGCTCTTATTCATTTTAAATAATTTTCACGGTATTATACAGTCATCCGTTCTGTCAACAAAATATGGTTAATGCAAATTTTACAGGTTTTGACCAGGATTGATTGTAGATTTTTACAACAAACTGTAAATGTTACGGGTACACAATGTAAAAAAAAAGTTCTACATTATAGTGGGCGTCAGTGTTTTGTTTTTAATTCTATACACGTTCTCAAAACTCTGTAATAACTTAACGAATACATAATACATTTTAGTGTTTTTATGATTTAATTCTTTTTTTACAATATACTGACGCTTTTACCGTATTTTTTGGCAGAAATGGACGTCTGCCAAATTTTTCAACCGCGCGTGTTCGCTAAATCCAGTCCCTTAAATTTTCTATACTTAACTTGCAAGACTCAACTTGCCGAGTGTTTTTGTGCTTTACAACTTTATAGAGGATTGCTGACATAACTTAGTTTTGTATTTTTCCCCCTTCATATCACTTTCCCTATCCAAACGTAAATTAGCTCTGGCCCGAATCTAGACAAGAAAAGACCGCTGATTATGTGAAAAGCATGTTGACGACCCAGACTAAAGCCGGATCGGGCCTTGCATAATCACAGCTTCTCTACAGTGTAAACTCTAAATTCTTTGATAATTTTCATAAAAAATAATCAATCGATGCTTTTTTGTCGACATGCAAAATACAAAGGCGCCAGCATCATGAAACGGTGAAAAATAATGTAACGAATGTATGCGGTTGCGTACTGCGTACCACAGACACGCGTTTTCAAGTTAACGCTGAAGAGGCTGCCTACGCATACGCTAACGAAATATTCCGAGACGCATAAAATGCATTTGCGAACATTTACGAATACCCCCAATAGCGCGTCCATGCCGGACAAACAATGGCGGCCAGACCGGGATCTCTATATCTGTGGGTCAGCCACATTAATTTAACACACACTGTCCTATGGGCCAATTACATATACATTTTTGTGTCTACTATCCAAACAGTTATACCGATTTAACTCAAAATTTGTAATCAGATGTTTTGGTGAGATATGCTTCCATGTGAACAAGAAAAAAACATTTATGAAAAACTGGACCATGATCAGGTCACCCACCTTCAAATGAAGCCTTTAACAGTCCTGAAACAGATGTGTGCTTCTCCAAAGGTTACATTTAAATAGGAATTGTGCCCACTCTTTGTATTTATCCCATCTTATAAGATTCATTATGTGTTTGACGCTTATCACCGCTTTCTGAAATGATTTTGGCAACATTTATACATTAAACAAATTTTTACCATGTGCAGGCCAATACAAAAAGGACGACATTTGGAATCCACCTTACCCACGGATATCTTCAGGATTGCGTACTGTAGCAGACAGAGCTAGGAAGGGACATTTGATGATCACAAGCAAGTGTTCCCACACTTCGGCTCCTATCTCACCTCCAAGACAGTGAACCTGTCAGGCACATTAATTTAACACACACTTACCCACGGATATCTTCAGGATTGCGTACTGTAGCAGACAGAGCCAGGAAGGGACATTTGATGATCACAAGCAAGTGTTCCCACACTTCAGCTCCTATCTCACCTCCAAGACAATGGACCTGTCAGGCACAAAGTTGAAATACATATGGTTGAATTAAAACTTAACCTGGCACATAATGAAATTCATTTACTTCAACATCCCATGTGCTAATGTTTAAACAATTTTGGATTTTTTATTGCAAAAAATGGATTAGAATGAGTCAAAGCCCTCTTACCTTTGGGACTAGTTCTTTGTAATGCAATCAAGGATTTCATGTGAATTGAAAACTTCTCACTTGCATCAATTTTGTTAATTATTTCATGCCACATAATATACCATTTTGTTTCTATATTCATTAATGGCCATTTATTTTCTCTGATTTTTTTACTTTTCTTGAATGGTATCAGATCACACTGGAGTGAATGGCCCAAATAATCAAAACTATTTGTTTTTATCTATCTATAAGGATTAGCCAATGCAGTACCTTGACTATAGATGATAACTACTTTGGATCTTTCTGAGGAGAGCCAGCTCTCAGATATAATACCTAATTCATAATTTAACAAAATCACTACCCTCAAACCGGCAACCCAACCCCCTGAACATGCAGGTTGGGCCCCCCGCACTATTCTCGCCCCTTTAAATTACACACCAACCCAAGACGAAGAGATTCCGCCAGCGGTATGGCGTCGGGAGGCATCTACGTCAGGTACGCATGCCAATCCTTATAGATAGATACTCCAAAAACTTTGTTTATCTATCGCGGATTACTGCTTACCCTTGAGCGTAGATGGTATACTTGCATCATCTACGCTCAGTACAGACTATCACCGCTACAAATGCGGTGTTGAGAGAATTCGGGGGAGTCGTCCGTGACGAAATGTGCCTAAGGTTTGAGGTCTTTCCCGAACACAGGAAAAACAGACTAAGACGGCTCGCAGCTAGTCCTACAAACCCCAAGGAGTCTAGCAGCACGACAGCCTAAGCAACTATGCCGCCTAGGCCTCAGTGGCCTAGGTTAAATTGCTACAAAATACACTCATCTATTGGCTAGCGTTTAGAAGCACTAATCACACAGCCTAGGAGAAAGATGTTATCCGAGATTCAGGTCTTTACGAAGCGTTGAGAAACTGTGTAGGGGTTCGCCACGACGCTGCTCTGCTTTACATCGTTAAGTGAACTCCTCTTTGAAAAGCCCAAGAGGCGACATTGACCTAGTAGAATGGGCTGATGCGGATATCCCGTGTTAACAGTGCCCCAACCTTTCAATAACTTCCAACAACCAACCCTCAAGCGTGTTTTTGGCTGCTGCCCTAAAAGGCTTTTGGGTGGTCACAAAAAGTTGTTTCTTGCCTCACAGACGTCTTGTCCGCTCAAGATACCAACGCAAGGCCACGAACTTGGCCCATACCATAGGATCTCTAAAATAGTCTAACCTCAAAGTTCTGCACGAAAATTACCCTTTCAATTTTTCGCCAGAAAGCCTACCCTAAAAATAAAGTGTTACCCATGCCGCGAGAAAACCGGCTTGATCACCTATCGCAAGCGCCTGCATTCCGAGCATCTCCGCCAGAAGCCAAGGCAACGAGAAGTCCCGCAGTTTTTAGGGCAAGATCCCTGAGCGACGCCGACCGAGAGCGGCTCAAGGGAGCACCTTAAGGTAGTCAAGAACCTTGGTCACGCTCCAGGAGCGTCATAAAAAAAAAAGGCCTTGATGAGGTCTAGTTTGGCCATACCCGTCTAAGAGAGACTAATCCTCGGGTTATCACAGAGGAGAAGACCCTCGGAAAAACCTCTGTGAATGGCTCTAATCGTGATTTATATCCGCGAACCGTATCCGCCTGCAAATTAAGGTCGAATCTACTTTTCAAAACTCGGCAACCTTAATTACAGGGGCTCGAGTGGAGACAAATTCTATCCTTTGAACCACTCGAAATACGGTGTGAGATGGTGAGAGTACGTTTTGGATGTCAATTGTCATCAACCCTTGGCGACCAACGTTTGCAGATTCTCTAGAAAATCCCTCCTCCTGGGCTAATTTTTGATAACTGCCATGCATCAACTGCAACTGTCTACGTTGTGGAAGCTGGCATCGTTGCCTAGGATTCTGATGCATATCGGAAACCTGCGATACAAGTCGAGTGCGGTCCGACCAAGAGCTCCCGAGCGTTGGAAACCAGAACGACTGGGCCCCAATGCGGAGCTACAACAGAACCGTGCCCTGGACCGTAAATATTTTCCAGCACTCTGGGGATGAGTGAAATGGGAGGAAGGCGTATTCCTTATCCCTTCCAATCCCTCGACACGTTCCACATGGGAGAGACCCTGGGTCCCTCCCGCGGAGTTCAGAACACCGGAAGTTGGTGGCTGTGCCGCGCAAACAGATCTATACTGGCTCGAACATTCGAACAAAAATTGTCCCCCCTTAGCACCCACAGACAGCCGCCCACTCCGACGGAGTTAGAGGGTAGCGTCTGGAAAGATGTCTGCAAGACAATTGGCACGCCCGGAATGTGGATGGCTACCAATGAGACCCGGTGCTCGATGCACCAGAAAAACAGCGGCGAGTTATATACTAGCGTGGGGGACTAGTCCTCCCCTGTCGGTTCAATACGACACTACGTCCGAATTGCCTGACTGACCAACCCAGCCCCATATCATATTTCTAACTGAAGACGGTGCATCGCCCCTAGTTCCAGAACATGAATATGGTTCCGAGCTTCCTGAGGAGACCACAATCGGCGAGCTCTGAATTGCGTCAAGTGGCCTCCCCATCCTGTCAGGGATGCGTCCGTAGCTACCATAACCTGAACAGACGGAGGAGGAAAACGTAGAGCCTACCGCCACGGTTTCGACGTCTGCCCATCACTCTAGTTCTGGGCGAATCAAATCGGACAGTGGACCCAACCTCCAAACCCTTTCAAACTCGGTCGAAAGTGACTGAGGAAATGGAGTTGAATTGCTCCCATGTGTAACCGACAGTATGGAATCAGATCTACCATGCTTGCCATGAGCCCCAGTACTTGATCCAGGCTAAAGCGGGGCCTGATGCGAATCCAAAGAATTGGCACACATGCGATCAAGTTGCTGATTCGCTCCAGCGAGGGAGTCGCCTACCCTCGAGCCAGTCAAGCACCCAGATAAAGAGGCGACTGGGACGGAACAGATTGGATTTTCGCAATTCACGATAAATCCGAGTTCCATAACTGTCTTGAGTACCAGACGTGTGTGATAGAGTGCCATCTCCGACGACTCGGCCACAACAAGCCAATCGTCCAGATAGACGTATCCCCGTTTCCGGAGGAGCACTCCGCACCGCCTTCACCACTCGAGTAGCGCGTGGTGCGGTCGAAAGACCGAAGGGTAAACAGTGGAACCTGTAAGCTTCGTTCTGATTTGAAAATGCGGAACCGCTGAAATCCTTATGAATATGGACATGCGGTATGCGTCTTCCACGACCGTGGCCCACTAGCCCTTGATTGGGGATTTGAGCACGGCGGTCAAGGTCTCCATCCTGAATCTCTTTGCCCAGATGAACTTGTTTCAACTGGCTTGAGAGTCAGGATGGGGTGTCCAATCCCGGGTCTTTTGGGAGCAAGAAAGAGCTCGACCAAAAACCGTTGGGAATAAAGGCGCCCTTGGACCAGATAGATCTGACTTCCTCCTGTAAAGCCGTCCTCTGAGCAATCCACTGGCATCGGTAACACGATGTACCGAATGAGCCGGAGGAGGAGAAGTGAACTCTAGGCGGTAACCACGCGATCTCGTCGCATACCCACAGTCATGACGGAATCCACCCATTTGTCCGAGAAATACGGCTTCGGCCGCCCATGGTGGACTCTGTCCCGTGGTCGGAAGCAACTGAGTGAAAGCTTCAACCGTCGACCGCCAGACCCTCAAAACCTCTTCGCTGATTCCACGCCCTTCTTCGTCTTTTGGACTTAGCAGCTGGGGTGAAAGACGCCTTGATCCAGAAGACTTCTGCCTGTTTCTGGACCTCCACCTGCCTGTTCCTTCTCTTCTTGTTCTTGATCATTAGAAGAGGAAGGACCGCCTCCCTTAGCGCGAATGGAGCAGGAGCAGTCTGTCTTGGCTGATGATGGCTGCGCAGGTGCTGCCACATTAGTGGTCTTACTGCGCTTGCTAGCAGATTCACCCTTTAGAGGCGCCATCGACTGATGCAGTTCCGCTTCATTCCGGACCTTGCGGGCCCAGACAACAGACTGTCTTGCAAAGGGTTCCCCGAATAGGGTCGCGATTCAAGGGCACTATCACGCCAACTTCTCGCCACATCCGCTCCATAGCCTTTCTTAAATGCACTCATGCATTCGCGCGGCGTAAGGGAGACGGGCACTTAAGAGCCAACCAATTGACTCATGACTTGGCAATTGCCATCTCAAAATCAATTTGAGAAGGCACTGCTCATAAGAGAGATTAGAATCTCCCCTCGCCACTTGTATTGCTAGCAACTAACAAGTGATTGAGCAGGTCACCTGAAATGACCCAAATTAGCCGCGCCCGGAAATGTTCATCAAGCGACCTAAGTTCCTCCTCCAGAAAGGGGAGTAACCAGAAGTCGACGAACGAGAAACAGACGGGAGGTGTTTGCTGGTATTTTCATCCATCAAGGAACCTTGAGGAGAGACTCAAGTCAGTCTCGGGAACCCGGAAGAGGTGGAAAAGTGACCACAGGACGAAAAATCACCTTGAAGACAGCAAATGTTTCAAAAAGATGAATGCACATCATTGGGTAGCGCAAATGCTGGCCCCCGCGAGGGAGCGTCCCGCCAATACCCCCCCAGTGGTAACTGGGACTCCTGACTCCTCGGTCTTCCTCCACTGAGAGACCCAGGAGTAACGCCGCATTTCTCAGTAAGGCTCCACTCAAGAAGGCGGGAAAGGAATGTGTGCTGATTCACTCCACGAGAGGATGTACCTCATGACGGCTCACGAAGCTAGTACTCCGCCACGAGCCGGACCTCCCGGCTCAATCCCCATTCCCTGGGAATGGATAGAGGAGGAGGGCCCCAGGATAGCCTTGAGACGGGTAACCCTGGGGCCACCATACTGCCATGCATACCTGAGGTGGACAAGGCCCCTTGAGAATACTGTGGTCCGGGGCCAACGACCAAAGTCATTGGCCGATGGCATGAAGGACGAATGCCCTCTCCATTGGCTATTCAAGTCCACTCCCCCCCCCCACCTGCGATAACATCAGCCCGACCTTGTACTGGAATCCCAGCCTGGGAGGTGACCACAATCCTGTCTCAAGGTGATTTGACCGAACCCAATCGACCTTGAGGGATATGAGACGTACACTCTGCGTAACTGGTTGCCCTCCAACATAAGGCTCACGGCCTTTTAAATACTACTCGGCTGGCATGAACAAATGCCACCTGCCCGGTGTATACCAGGGCAGCAAAAGGATTGAATAGAATCAATCAAGCAATTGACCAAAGAGTGCAACCCGCCATTGTTGTGCGTGACGCATGACTAAACGCTGGCACAAATGCTGAGCTCAGGTTGAGGTCTGACCTCGCTCCATAGTTCTCTAAGCAACACTCGATTGCCGGACAGACACACCGGTACGGGGGGGGGGGTTGAAGAGTGATTCAGATATCCCAGTAGTATTAAACCCACGTGGGTGCTTACAACGACTGAGCTGGGCCAGTTGGCCTCCAAAGGCGCAGAGGGCTGAGGCAACAACCTCCGTCACTGAACCTAAAGGGGACCTTGAAACAGCCTTTGAATATCAAGGTCGACCCTTGGGAACGTGGCTTCCCCTCAAGAGGAGGAAGACTTGGCATACCAAAGTAGTGTCCTTGGGCTTCTCAAAGGGATTAACGCACGTCCTTGTGCTGACATCTCCTCTCAGAAGCCACCGGGAGACCACGCTCACTCCTTGAGGAGGAGCAGAACCCAAGGTCGTCCCTCAGACCCACCGAAACGGGGAGTCTACCCAAAGCGTGCGGACTTCGACCCCCACCGTATCCCGCGCCCCCCCCCCCCCCCCCAGGAAACCCCCCCCCCCCCCCCCCCAAGGCTGGGATAACCCGCACTAAGAGGGACTTCTCAAAGGTATTAACCGCACGTCCTTGTGCTGAAATCTCCTCCAAAGAAGCACCGGGGGAACCACTCTCACTCCCTGAATGAGCAGAACGCCCGGTCGAAACCGGGGGATAACCCTCTGGCCTCCCACACCCGAAGGAGTGGGGTGACCTGGGCAAGATGGCGCAGGGGGAACCCCGCACTCAAATGCCCAAAACCCGTACGCCCAAGGGTAAAGACCCAGGGGTAGCGGGGGTGGGAGCGTGATGAATATCTGCACGAACCGAATCCCATCACCCTTGGATACCACAGAGCTCATCCCGGTCCCCTTGGCATCCGAGGAAGAGCGACAGCGGATATCAGTACGACCTTGCACCGATCGATCACGAGAGTCCCTGCCCCAAGGCTACGACCACCATTTTATCTTTCTTACTACCTCTCACCTTTACACCTTTTTAGGCTTCTTCAGACGAGAACCCCATCCGCCGCACGAGCTTGTTCCAGGCGCTCCCAGTGGACAGCAACTAAGCCTATGTTACACGGGGATTGCGAAACAAGAGCGACCACACAAGGCAAAGGAGATGGGGTCATCAAAATCCATCTGCGCCGCGCATTTGGAACAACAGCCATGATGACAAGAAAAAGAAATATAACAGCGCCAATAGGTCAAATATTAACAATCAAAAATGGCGGCGGCTAACACGACACCAAGTATTGGTGTAGAACTAAACCCACGAACTAACATGTGCCGTGGAGGAAACAAGGGAAAACAGAGAGTTTTACTACTACACGTTACTCTGTTTAAACATTTTGTCCACAGTACCCTTACCAATGTAACCTTACATAGAACTAAGTTTTTACAATAAATACCACACTAAGTTCATAAAAGGGTGCCAAATTCTGCTACCCAAAACAAACGCCATGTTGACAAAAAGGCACCAAAAATTCGCCAGAAAAAGTCCAAACACGGGCGCTAAAATAGACAAGAACGTAGTCCAAAGCAGTCCCTATCAATTTAGTGAACCTATTGGTAGAGAGCTAGCAATTTCAATGGCCAAAAACCCTATCAAACTAGAGCTAACTAGAAAAGACCACTGTCCTTTGCTTGTCAGATTTAAGGGACTAGTAATATTGCGGGGTGGCCCACACCTGCTTTTCAGGGTTGGTTGCCGGTTTGAAGTTATTGATTTGTATAATTATGAATTAGTATTCATATCTGATAGCTGGCTCTTTCCTGCAGAACGAATGCAAAGGGATCATCTACGCTCAAGGTAAGCATAATCCGCGATAGAAATATGTATGCGCTATTTAAGACGATCATGATTTGGGTATTTTTCTGTTGCAGAAAATTAAAAGCATGCTTTTCTACAGGGACGATTACAACATCAGCAAGTGTCAAAACATAGTTGTTGGTTTTTCTTTTCACCTTTGTCCAATAAAAATCTTCTAAACCTTCTTGGTAGGTGCTCGCACAAAACCGATCACTCTGGAAATTGATAGAAATTATTAATCCCTAAAAAATCTCCTCTCCTCCTGTTCTTTTAACTTAAGGTATTATTGATTGAAAAGCACCCAGTTGCCTGTATTGCCTAAGTTTTGTTGCAAATGGACTTCAACTTCTCAAATTATGCTAATTGATGTTTTCAGCTCATTTATAACTTGATGTTCATATGACCTTTGGATTTGGTATGTGACCTTAACCCTAATTTACTAAGGGCCCCATCGGTACGGGGCACGATTAGCAACACGTAATTGAATGGAGATTCGTATCTTTGAACACTTCTGTTTTTCTTCCTTTCTGTCAAATTTTCAGTTGGAAAAGATAACTTATAGAATTGTACAGGTTTCAGATCCTATATGTGATATCACAAATACAGTTTTTTCATACTTTTAATTTTTTTAGCAAACCCTTACATCTAATTTTTATTTTTGGAAAGGGGTTCCATATGTACCCCCTTTAAAATGTACAAGGAAACAATTCTTTTATTTATGGCCTTACACTAACAAGTACCCTAACCCTTAGGCCAAGAAATTAAAAGAATAGTTACATGTAGAACTTCAACGCAGGGGTACAATGTGGCACTCTGCCTTTATTTTCTTTGCAGGTTTTGGAAATTTATAGATACTTTTACATAATGCAATATTGGCATTCCCCCACCCCCCCAACAAAAAAAGATTTTAAGAGAAGAAATTCAAGGTGTTGGAGGAAATAATTATCTTGAGCTAGACACATGATGGAAGCAATCTGTATGGTTTAAACTCTTACCTCATCGAAGATTACATATTGTAAAGCCTTTTGGACCATTCTTGGCGACATGGAGACAGCAGCAGAATCTCCAAACATTGCGGTACTGTCACCAGGATCTAACACAAAGAATGATTACGAACCATATTAAGGTGCAAACAAGCGATTTCAAATAACGGTGTCCCGAAAAATGTGAAATTCCTGATAAATACTGTCATACCTGGTGTAAGCTTTATATAAAGTATCAAAAATATCCCCATCTTCAAGGATTAAGCTGAGAACTCTTTCTTTGGAACAAATTGTGAAATGTTCTAATTTTCGTAGAGGAGAAATACAAAATTCAGCCTATTTTTCTATGAATATAAGCATACACAAAGTCACCTTTGTTTTCATTAGTTATTTCTGTAACCAAAAAGTAGGGAATCTACTGAGCATCTAATCGAAAGAAGAAATCCTACATATCACAAAAATGGAGACTTGAAAATCGCTAGTTGCACCTTTAAAGTGGGTCCCAAAGATAGCTTCATTATAGTCTAAAATTTTTCCCTAAATACTGGCTGTGACAAATGCCAAGCTATATGAAGCTTGCTAAACAGCGCGAGAAGCACAGGGCGAATACGAATTAATTACTACACAAGAACTTCACGCAGAAGGCCAAGGAGTTACATGACCCTGCATTTTGATAAGTAGACCTCTGCAAACATTCATACTCATTAAAAATGTATTTTGTCCATACTGAGTGTTACGAAGAATCATATAATTTACGGTTTAATCACTCTTACTTTCAGAGGCTCATTGCATTCATGAATACACAGCCTCAATTCACAATACACTCGCAGCGGCGCGGGTTGAACCTCCCTTGTAAGTGAAATTCTAGTTGTTTTCAAATATTAATCCTCATAGACCAATAGCCCCAAGTACCACAACCAAACCCCCTTTCTCATCTTCACTCTTTCTTACATTGCAAATAACAATGTTAATATATACAGAATACGGGTCAACACTACCATCATGACTCAAGCTGTAGTGGTTTACATTTTTGCACGTGATGACATGATTGGTCTTCAATGACCTACGTCCTACATTATCATAGGTAATTGCGGCTGTTTTACGCTGGTTTTGGGCGTATGGAAAATACATACTAAAATCACTGAAAAAAATCCCTGAAATCTGAAATGAACACGGAAACGAGTAATGCGGAAATTATCACTGAAATGATCATTGAAAGTGTGGATCATTTCAGTGGGATTAGTACATTCATGTGATTACTGTCCCAGGACATTCCACTAACCACACTGAAACTTGCTAATCCCACTGAAATCACATTTTCAGTAAATCATTTCAGTGTTACTTTTTTTCAGTGTTCATTACAGATTTCATTTCACTATATGTTGTGATTTTTTTATTGATTTCTTTGGGTACTATGTTAGCACTTACATGGCGGCATTACAAAAACTCGGTCAAAAGTTTTTTATCGACTTCACTATTTTTTCATGACCAACTAAGTTTTTAGCAAAATTAATTTGTGTTGTTGTAGTTTACACTAAACTGGATTTTGAATCGCCTTCAAAAATGAATTACATGCTTGCTTGTGAAGGCCGACCTCGAGTCAGGCGTCATGCTTGGTAAAAGTTGAAATCGATAACGACTTTCGGTTACACTCACAAAAGTCGTAAAACATTACAACTTCTTAGAATTTACCTCGAATGAATGATGAACGTCATCCTTGAAATTCGACTTGTTGATTGCGTCCTAATTACGTCCGGTACCTGTTTACACTTACCACGGAAATGTTCGATTACACCTAAGTGAATGCGATGACGACTTTGGCCAGTGTTAAACACCCATACATCTTGACGCAGCTAGCAGACGTACCTAAATGCGCATATGTGAATGTATTTTTATCAAATGGTGCGAGTCAACCAGAAAATAGCATTCCCAAAAACTTGTGTTCCCTGTCATCACGGTTTGCTAATAAGGTCACATGAATATGAGTCCTTAGATCGAGTTTATAATCTATACCCCATTATGAATTCTTGGGCGAGTGGTGCTATTTGCTGACTGAATATGAAGTTAATCAGTCAGTGCATATACTGCATTGCCGAATCCAATTAATGCCATGGTAAGATTTTTAACACACAGCCACACACAGATGCACATACTGATCTCCTTATGTGCTGAGCAGCAAGCAATACCAAAAAAGCACAGCTGAAGCAACACTAGCCGTTTTTCAGCCTAAATCAGCACTCATGCATGCGTTACAGGAAAATACTACTACTTGTAAACCTTTCCTTTATAAACTTAATTTAATACGAAGCCATCCGCTAGGCGTCAAAGCCCATAAAGAAATATCGACAGATCTTGATTTAACCTGACAGTTTAGGGTATTTCGTCTGAGGTCTCTTGAAAAGATACCACACACTGTCTTCCCGAAGAAGCTTTCTTTGTTAATCGTGCCTACAAGTAGCTGCCACTTGTTCATCAGTCCTTGGTAAAACAAAATGGCTGGTATTCTGAAAGTATACCTTAACTTAGACCTGGGTTAAACCAGGAGTAGTCCTACAAGAGGGGACCCTTTTTTCCTTCAAAATATTGTTAAATAAAGTTAAATGTACTGGGTGAGAAATATTCCTCATGGATTGGCTAGAACAGCCCATCCATGAGGAATTTTCTCACCCGTTTACAGCACACTTTTAGAGTATTTTGTAAGAAAAAAAAGGTCCCCTCTTGTGGACTAACCTTGGTTAAACCCAGTTCTAAAGTTAGTCTCCCTTCAGAATACCAGCCCAT
>JAMKCH010014955.1:0-24864 GCA_023653785.1 Ophioderma brevispina | reverse complement strand
GAGAAATTCGGATCCTAAAAAATCTCCTTCCCGGTAACTGTAAAGGCATTTCGTGATCCACAGAATAGTACCCATTAGTCCACAGCATAGTACTCTTGATGGCCCTTGATTTACCAAGGGTATGGCCCCGATCGCTATAGCCTTATTCCCAGAAGCCCAATATTTTAACGGAAGTAGTCAACATTTTGGGTATCAGAAGAAAGCGACTATTTTTCTGTCATTTACCCTGTGAAATATTAGGGCAAAAGGATTTTGGTTTGGAAAGTTATGATGCGAAAATGTGCCCCATTTTTTGTCGATCAATAATTAATTGTACTTAGGGGCTTACAAAATCCCGTTTTAGGTCTCACAGCCAATGGATTGAAATATTGGTGCGAAACTTTACAGATGGGGTTTTTTGGGGTGAAGGCCGATCTATCAAGATCAAAACACTCATATCCTTATATCGGGCATCCCCATTAAGCATCGTTTAATGCAATGCAATCATTGGGTGATTTAAAGACGCTGTTAAACCAGCAAATAACTGTAAAAAAAATTACAAATACAAAATATCCTGTGACAAACGTCCTATATATACTAAGTTTCATAATTTTTCGTAATTATTGCGTTTTAAGTGTTAAGCCAATGGCCATGTCTATAAAATTTGGGATTCTTGGCCGCACTCCCCTGTTGCCTGTTGACGACATCTATATTCAGTTTTATTTTAGTGTTACCCCGTCGTTGTTTTATTGCATTCCGCTCACGACGGTAAGCATGTGGCGGAAGGGTGATCGCTTTGTATTTCTACTCTTGTGAACATTAAATCCTTTTGTAAATGTACGTCATGTTTCGCTGGGCCTATCTTATTGAGTACATTTCCAGGTGACGTTAAAATTGCACAACATTCATAACGATCATACATGTAGATTTTAGAGGATATCGGCACGAATATTTTCTGCAACACTGCTATTTGAAAAGTTAGGTTCAAAACCAAGCGAATAGAGCGGGTAGCCGTAGGATACCCTGCCCAAAAATTCTGAAGAGTTGTGCCATAAGCATAGACCAGTTTTGCAAAAGATTTTCCAAAAGTCTGTTGATACAGGTACATACCGGAGGAGTGGCACAAGCAATGTATTCCAAATTTATAAAAAAGGATGCGCGTACAAAATCCAGTAATTAGAACCAGTATCGCTTCCCTCCATCCATGTAGATTTTGAACACATTCTTCATCGCCACATATGGATCACGTCGAAAGTATAATGTCCTCAACTTTCATCATCAACATGGTTTCCGCAAAGGCAGATCAATGTGACCACTCAGCTAGAGGGTTTGATTAGCACGAATTAGGAAAAATCTTAGGACCAAACAGAAAGCCAAAGCCCGACTGGATTATATACGTAGATTTTAAGAAGGCCTTCGACACGGTCCCCCACCAGAGACTACTCCGGTAAAACTCGGCATGTTGGTATTAAAAACAGTATCCAGCAGTGGCTGAACATGTTTCTAACCAGAAGAAGCCAGCGAGTACTAAAGAGGGGCCGAGTCATCGAATCTCCGTAATATCAGGAGTGCCCCAGGGGACCGTATTGGGGCCTTTGCTCTTTCTTCTAGATATCAAATACGATTACCAAAGGCAGTCACATCAAAAGTTAGACTGTTTGCAGAATGACTGCATAATCTACCGGGAAATTAAAAGTAATTCATGATACCCAAATGCTTCAAAGCATGATATTGATTCTCTCTGCAAAATCGGGATCCCAATGCAGAGGTTCTTTCAATTCAACAAATGCTATGCCATGAATGTCAGCCATAAAATCAAAACCCATAATTATCAAATACAACATGAATGGTCACACATTGGAAACTTGTTCAATCATCATCATTCTGAGAGTGAGATTAGCAAGATCTTTCAGTGGGGTTTTCACAAAACAAAATCTCATCTTAAACCACAAAAATCTTGGGCCATTTTGAGAAGAAACCTCCACTTCATGTAACAAATCTGTCAGGGGACCCAGCGTACAAAACTCTTGTAAGACCCAACTGGAAAATACTGTGCTGCAATTTGGGACCCTCATCATATCAACACCAAAATGTCCCTGAAAAAGATCCAACGGCGTGTCTTGCCCCCCCAGGGGTGGTAATCGGGATAAAACAGGAGATCCAGCGTCACTAGCCAGGCTATCCAATCTCCAGTGGGAACTGCTTGAAAATCGGCGCACCAAGCTCCGCCTCCTTTCCATATGCAAAGAAGTCCACATATAACTCCATCAAACATAAAGTTCCGTCATACAACTAGTTGTACAAGACAGCAAACCGGTCCTTTCCATCTTGGAAATTCCTACATTCAATAAAGTGGGTTACCAGTATGCCCATATCCAAGATCAACCCAGGAATGGAACTTTCTAACCCGGACCTGCGTAGCATTACAGACATTCACCGTTTTCAAAGGAACTCAATCAAATCATATTTAGCGCGCTGGTCAAAAAGGCTCAATTCAAAATATAGTCCTCCGTTCCACACTAGACTGCGTGTTATACCAGCTTGGCAGTGAGTTACGCAGTATTTCAACAGAAAAACAGAAACAGAAAGAGAAACAACACAGAAAAGAGGTGATGACAAAAGTAATAGTCCAATTTGAAGACGCCATTTTTTCAAAATGGCAGTCACTCTTTAAATTGGTCGGCAGATGAGCCAATTAGGTTGCTTTGGCAGGTTGGCTTTATGGCTTGTCTGGGATACTAGGGTTTTGATCCCCCCCCAAAACATGGATTTTTTTTAATTATGGACAAAATAAGCCATTTGACTTTGAGGAGTTTTGCATTTGATCTTGACAATGTCGGAACTGTGAATAACTCTTTTCATGTATGACATAAAAAAAAGTCTTGAGGAAGTGGTATAGAAAAAGGAGATGTTTTGTTATGTTAATGGTTGTTGTGGTGTATGAATGCATGCATGTGTGTGTACAGATGTTTTGACGTGGGGATTAATTGCACATAACAATAGGCCTACCATTTTGCCTGTGATGGGGGGGGAGGGGGGACCACCCAGGGTTATTAAGGAGCACACCAGGGTACAGGGTATTAATTTCTGTCTGGTTCCTGAGGGATATTGGGCATTGGTTACAATTCCCCAATAATATACTGACCAATTCGTAGCAGCCCCACAGCTCATAGTGAAGGGGGGGGGGGGGGGACGGTAGGACAGGACTTGCTGGATTTGGGCATTGGGGATTTATTTCCAACGGGTTCATATAATTTGGGGGAACTGTTACAGCATTACTATAGCAGTCTCGTGTGTTCATTATATAAAATCTCTTTTAACCTGTAGTTCGATACATATAGTAATTTTTATGGGTAATTTTGGAATAAAATATTGACCTTCAAAATCGTCGGGGTTAGTGGATGAACCCCAAACTCACTATGGGCAGTGTTCACACATTGACAGTGTTCCCCCACTAGCAACCCGGAGTTGATGGCGTTTTGATTTCGCTGTTGCTTTAGGTGGCAGTCCTACCCCCCCCCCCTTGAGTCTATTTCACATCAAGGTTACACACCACCATTGCACGCGCCATAGACTTTGTGTGTAAAATGTGGTCAGAATAATGGCTATAACTCGAGCTTACCTTTCGTTTTGGAAAATACGGATTATAGAATTACAACCAGTAGAGCTTTTTATACAAACATATCAATATTTGAGGATAGCAATTAAGTTTAGATTGTTTAGAATTTACTGGATTGTGACAGATGCCGCGTTATTTCGCGGGTTCTCTTCCGATCTTAGCCTCGCTTTGCGCCCCTGGTGTGTTTATACGCCGATCACCCTTAGATGTCATTCAAATTTCGATGTTTTTTTTTAAAACTGATTTTGATTATTTACAAACTTGAAATTATAGTAGCAGTACATCGGAGAGAACACCACACACAAACCACAAATTATAAGAATATCTCCAATTTATGTACACAAAAAGAGGTACTACAGTCGTGATCAACCTCGGACCGATATTGGCGGTGTCCACTCTAATGGTGGTGTGTACCCTCAACAGTTAAAGGGGGCGCACAGCTAAATAGTTCCGGCAAAATCTGAGTAATACCTGGAGCTATAAAAAATAGCTCATGGTATTACGAAGTACTTCCTTTTGAAGCTTTTTAAAAAACAATGCGCCAATTTTTTTAGGCGATATCTTGTCAACTACTTTGGAATTAGAACGTAAAATTAGTGTCAATTGAAAGCTGTGAATTTAATTGAGATAATATCAGGAAAAACGACAGAGTTGGTTATTTTTACAAACCAATCGTAGGGAACTACAGCCTTTCACTCAGGGTGTGTTGTGTGTAGCGCATAGTGTGCTTCTTTGGATTTTGGCCCGAAATTAGGCTCCAGACAGCATATGGTCCAGGACCATAATTATACCCAGAGACAGAGAAACCCCTTTGATGGTGCCCGTACTTTCCTGGTTAAAAAGGGGCGCAGCTATCAGCGCATTTGGCGTGTGGTCGGACGGTTGACCCAGAGGCAAACAGCAGATCACTTCTGGTGGCCAATCAGGCAAAGTGCGTTTTTTCCGCAGTAAATACGCACAGAACCAGGAATACGCGCCCCGGTCAAAAAAGGGTTTTGTCCCCCCCGGAGGTAGCCAGCCGGGTGGTTCTGAGGGGGCAATTTTCCCAGTAGGTTTTGCAACAAACGTCCCGATCACAAGCAAAAAATTCACGGTCGCAGGCAAAAGGAATCCGAAAAGAAAACTGAAAAAGGGGCTGATTTAACGTGACATAGCAGTGTTTCATTTCCCGATTCGCCTCAAAATAGTGTTCAGAGGGGGGGGGGGGCACTAGGCCCCCCCCCTTTGCCCCCCACCTGGTACGCCACTGTGTCCCCGACTATAATGTCCCTGGAGCATAAATAAGCTGGAAAATGTCCTTGCTTAATATGCTCCTGGAGCAAGTTGGATGCACATGCTCCAGGAACATATTAAAATGGAGGTCCTGGAGCAGTGGAGAGAACCTGTTCTGTCAAAATTAGCCGCATGGCTCCTTGGAGGCATGCATTGCCATGCAAAATGTGGCTTAGTAATCTTTCTTCATATTAGGTTATGTTCCAGGACCATATGGTCTGGACCTTAGGTCCTAAGCATAATTTCGGGTCAAATGCTCAGAGTGTCAAACAGTGTTGTCAATGGACTGCTAGCTGCTCAAGGCCGATGCGGAAACTTGAAAGTTGAAGTATTTGAAAGGTGAAATAGTCATTAAATGGCTTGGCAAGTTAGGTATTAATACTTAACACCCGTCCAATTGCAAATTGGACGAAAATCGCATGTACTTTGAAGGCATGAGGAACACTAGGGCAAGAGTAATTCTGCAATCGTATCCGCATATGTCCTGTTGGTTTATTGCGTCAAGGCTGCAGGAATTCGTAGGGCGAGGGGCAATATGGCAACTCTTTCGAATTTAAATGGGAATGATTGAATGTTGGGAGGAGTTGGCTGTTCATGTGATTTTGGCACAATATCTTGTTTCCCCGCCGCGTGACGTACGGCATGTTTTTTGACCGATACCTGTGAGCTTTATTCCGTTATTGCGTTAACAAGCTTATTCCGTAGGTGAGTTAGGTGGTCAATGACGTCACAGGTGGCCAAACGAGACCTTCCGATTTGGCAATATCTTGTTTCGCCCGCCCATGAAGGTCACGGTTGACCAGAATTAGCAGGTGTGCTTTTTAGTTTCTGTTATGGCATTAACAAGCTTATTCACGTCAGTGAGTTTAGGTGGGCAATGACGATCACAGGTGGCCAAGACAAGACATTCCGTGATTTTGGTCCTTAGCATGCTCAGTGGGCTATAGTCGTAAGATTCACTATGTACGTAAAAATACTCTATAGCTTAAAAATTTCAAATGTATCACTAGTAACCCAAGACCCTATCCTTTGAAAAAAAAGGGAACATTTTTACTGAGAAGACCTCTACTTTCATCGACTTTTTAGAAGATATGCAAATTGAATTTTCAAAACCAAGGACCCCATTGGGGTTGAAAATTTTGCAAATTTAACTCTGCACCAAAAGAATCCCTATTTATGGAAAGTTTGGACTTTGGAAAGAATTTAGTATTGTGCCACCACCCTATGAAAATTCGGAAGCCTCAATTGAATTAAACGGCGGTGAAGGATTCGGTGGCTGCGGCAGAGAAAATGAAATTCATGCCGGTTTTGTGGAGTATTATAGTTCCGGCGTACTCCAGTCCGACTACAACGATAAGTGATAGGGCACTCAATTTTTGTTGACTTTCAGCATATCATAGTTTCACGCTTTCTTAGTTATCGTCATGGAAGCCCGGACTAGGCTACGCCGGACTATTAGTTGCTTTCCACCGTGCATTTTTGGCTGCCTCTAATCCCAAAGACCCCTTATTTATTGCAACCTTCTCTATGCTGTCACCCAAATTACCCCATGGTGTGAAAGCGTCAGCATTACACCCATTAAGGCCGTTCCGTGACGCGGAGTAAGTGTTGTCGTCCCCGTGCAATTTTGCCAGTTCTATAGCTCCTGAACCTCAAATTTAGCCCAAAATTAATTTCCAAAGTCCATATTACTTCCGAAACCCTTCTTTTGCTAAAATTTTAATTCACAAGCTCCCAAGTCTGGCGCTTCACACCGCACACCCCTACCCAAACCAAAGTTGATTCCCCCCCCCTGTTGAAAATTTTCAACCACAATCCTAACCACAACATAATCACAACTGCTTTTTTTAACCCAATAATTCAATTTTTTACTTCAATCTGGTAGCAGAAAATGGACAAAATTAAGTCCATTTTTAAAAAAAATCCATGTTCCCAATATAGGATTTAGAGGCGCCTGATCCTGGGATAATCACGACTCAATTAGTGATGCCTATCTGGGGTACAGGACACAGATCCCTAGTATGGCGGTGAAGGTGCAACCCACATGGGCACCAGGAGATGGGAGAGGTTGTCTCGGGACTTTTTCCACAATGGAGACAGCATCCTCCACCTCTTAGTCTTGTAATAGTGTGGGTGCCAACTGGTGCTTTGACTACTCCTTCTCTCTTTCCTTTACCTCTTTTATTGAGTAGGTATTTAGGTCAACCCAACTATATGGTGAAATAGTACCTGCTGCCTTGTAAGTTGGTTCGTGTGTGCGAAAAAGGCTAAGGGACCATCCCTGGCAGAAAAGGCACCTGCTGCCTTGCAAGAGTGTCACCGTGATTCCGTGAAAGACAAAGGCTAAGGGCCCTTCCCCAACAGAAAAGAGTGCTGGAGACCTGGCGAATCCCAGCTACTATTTAGCTAATTGACAAGATGATTTTTTTACAACATAGCACCATCAGGGTTAAAGCCCCTGATTTGAAATCTGTGCATCCTGAGTCAACATTGGTCTTTACCAATACATATGATGGGTTGATCCTAAAGCCTACTGGACGGTCCAACCCTGATATTGACAAAAGATGCATGGACAAGTTTGTTAGACGCAAAAATGCTTTCATCATCAGCACTTTTAATGTCCAACAGCCAAGAAAGAAGAACTCGTACATGAAACACAACTGTATGATATCGATGTCATCTGCATACAAGAACACTGCATAGTGCACAGTGAACCTCTACTACAGGTGAATATCCATGCTATGCACTTATTAGGCCTCTGCCCTGGAAGAAGAGACAAGAACAAAGAGAAATGCAGATACAGGAGGTGTGGGTTTTCTTAGTCACCAAAGGCTCTCAAGTCATGTGCCAACCTTGTCAACTTTAATGAACGCATCTTGAAGCTTAATACACTGACGGGTAATCCTGAAACAACATACCACAACGACTATTCAGAATTACCATGGACTTTCCACTGCCACCAGTAGTTCCAGCCCATAATCTTCTGTATATCCCTGGAGATTTAACAATGCTAAGTTTGCGGCCTGATGCCGCGCTTGTCATTGCAATAACGAGTCCAACAGAAATGGAATGTACATGAAGGACTTCATGGAACAATTTAACCTTGTTGCCACTAACACAAGATTCCAAAATCAAGCTGGTAGACTGTGGACACACCGCCGCCCAAATGGAGAACTTGTCCAACTGGACTATATTCTGGTCAGAAAGAAGTGGATAAACAGCATTAAGAACTCAAGAGCCTACAACAATTTTGAAGCTTTTAAGTCTGATCACAGAATTGTCTCTTGCAGGAGCCAGATAAGTTATCGTCAGAGTAAACCCTCTCCCAGAGATCCCATGAAAACATTTACTGGAGGAAGGTAGTGTGGGTACAAAGCTTTGTGAGCAGTATACTGTAGCAGTACATAAACAGGTTCAACACTCTTGTTGATGAGCTTGAAGACAAGACCTCCAGCACAGTATATGATGTCCTCACTTCAGCCAACAAAGAAATGGCATTGGGGATGCTACCTAGAAGAAAGAAGACTACTGCCTTTGCCTCAAATGACAAAGTCAGCAAAGCCAGAGAAAAACTGAAGTCTGTCAAAATGCACCATACTAAACCCACCAGAAGCTCCAAGCAGAGCCTTGATGCTGCTAAGGCTGCACTTAATGATGCTTACACTGTGGTGCTTGAGGAGCATGTTAACTCCAAGGCTGAAACACTTGATGCCCTATATCTTGAAAAACAAGCAGGCTGCTGCCTGGGAGGCCCTGAGGGAGCTGACTGATAAGAAGGCCACCCCACCTATAAGAATCAAAGGTGAAAAACTGAAGAGCGCCTTGACACATGGTTTCAGCACTTTAGTTCTCTACTTGGCAAGCCGGTTCAGAATAACACTAACCTTGATGAACCTTTCTTCAATCACAAGATAGCAGACACCCCATCCAGACTGGACCTTTCACTATAGAGGAACTGAACAACACCAAGACACCTGGTCCCAAAAACATTCCTGCAGGAATCTGGAAAAATCCACTATTCCATGATCAACTGTTATAATTTTGTAACAACACCTACATGGGAAACAAACCAGCTGCCTTTTCAACATCATTCCTGTACCAAAGAAAGGCGACCTCCAACAACCCCAAAACTACAGAGGAATTACACTGTCACCACTGGCCTCTAAGATCTACAACTCCATGCTGCTCAACAGAATCACTCCTCCCATATATCCCATTCTCAGACGGAACCAGAATGGTTTTCGCAAAGGCAGATCAACACTACCTCAGATACTTGCCCTCAGAAGGATCATAGAAGAGTTGCGAATTTCCAAGAGAAAAGCTTCAATTGTGTTTGTATATTTTTCCAAGGCTTTTGACAGTGTAAACAGGGATGTAATGCTGCATATTCTCGCCAACTACGGTGTCCCAGACGCGACTGCCGAGGCAATTGCCATCATGTATGACAACCCATATAGCTTTGTGCAGACCATGGATGGGCCCACAAAGACAAAGGAATTCCTAACAACCACTGGAATCATCCAAGATACTCTTGCTCACTATCTCTTTGTAGTTGTGGTTGATTACATCCTCATACAGAGTCTTGACATCATGAACGACAAGGACTCACCATCAAACCCAAACGTTCTAGACGTCACCAAAGTCAGTATCTCACACACCTTGACTACGCAGATGATCTAGTTCTAACAGCTGATAGGCGGTGCACAAGATCTACTAACAGCACTCGAGAATGCTGCAGACAAAGTCGGCCTACATCTAAATGCCATGAAGACGGAATATATGACCAAAAATGAGGAAGATGATCATCAACCTATCTGCACTACAGATGGTAGCCAACTCAAAGAGGTCAATGACTTCAAGTATATAGGGTCCTATGTTGCAGACAGCAAGAAAGACTTCCTGTCACGCAAAGGACAAGCTTAAAATTCCTGCAATAAACTACACCACTTATGGCAATCTGGTATCTCCAATTCAACAAAGCTGAAATTCTTTAGAGCCTGTGTAGAGAGTATCCTGTTATATGGATCTGAGACCTGGACCATGAAGAAAGAGCTACAGGATAGACTAGATGGCACCTACACCAAGCTTCTTATGCTGGTACAAAACATTTCCTTGCGTAAGCACAAGACCAAAGCACAGATATATGGAGATATCCCTCCAATTTCATCTTCTGTTGCCCAACGCCGTGCAAGATTTGCCGGTCACTGTCATCGTGGGATTGATCTAGTCTCAGACGTCACATATTGGAAGTTACCGTGCCAAAACGGGTCGTCGCCCCTATAACTACATTGATGTGATTGCTCGAGACATCCAGCAGGATCCATCTGACATCTCCAACTTAATGACAAACAGGGACATTTGGAGCTACATGGTGAACAGCATCTCGGTTGTGGCCATTAGATAGATATATAGACCTTAACGGCAAAAAGACAATTTTGGTGTTAAATGTTTTTTGCGAAAGGTCCGGGGTTCAATTCCCTGCCCAGGCGTGGATGTCCAGGATTTTTTCCAGGGTGTTCACGCTTGGGCATGTTGTGTATGTCCATGTTAAATAATTGTTCCCAATGTTCTATTATGCGATGCATGTTTCTTTCTCCACTTTGAAATGTTTTCTTGGTCAAGGAGTTCAGTAAAACTGTTCCCAAAACTATCAAATTTGCATGTGCCGCCATTCTCCAAGATGGTGGCACATTCAATAGACACAAACATCTCTTATTATATAGCATAGGATGATCGTGGTGCCAAATTAAAGGTTTTATGGGTCAAGGAGTTCAATAAACTTATTTGCAAAACTGCCAGGTGAATAAAAAATATAAGTTTCCGTAAGCCACTATTTTCCAAGATGGCCGACATGTAAAAGGCAAAATCCTTTATATCTCATACAAAACAGCACCTAGGATGACGATTTTGTTGTCAAAGTGTACGTTTTCAAGGTCAAGAATTTCAACAAAACTATTCTCAAAACTGTAAGATGAGTAGTGAGTCATGTTATTCGTGGACCACCAATGTGACATCCAAAATGTGACACTTGATAACTCTATATGTATTCACCCCTGTTGAGGTATAGACGTTTCCCAAGCGGTAGAAAATCATATTTCAAGGGAAATGTTCATCAAAAGTAGCGACTTGGTAGATAAAGCCAAATCATATGGAAAATACAGTTTCTGCTCATTAATGACTAGTTCGCCATATTTAGTAATCGTCCCATCATTGTTGATTCCAGATAAGATCAAGTCAATTTCAGCACCCTTGATAATATATCCATTCTTAAAGGATTTCAAAATTAAGCTGAAGTTCAAAGCCTTCTGCGAGTATAATAGTTATAACTCAATTCACGAACCAGATTGCAAGCTCCTTCAAATTCGAAGCAAGCATGTCCATGATTGGTCAAACTTTCAGCTGTTCTAGTTTTCCTCTCATCCTTCTTGTTGCTAGTAGTACAGAGGAGTCAACTTTGGAGACACCACCCCCGATTGAATGTGACAAAATGGTAACAGCGAATTTTTTTATGTTCTGCTGCTATTAGTGATGGGTTCAGCACTGAAGACACCATCCCATCCTTAAGCAAACTAAAGGTATCCGGTGTGATGGTGTTTCATATATACAGTTTGAGTCAATAAAAACACCTACATATCAATAAAAAATATTAAAATAGTTATAAATTTTTTTTGCTCAAATGTTTCTTTGTAATTATAAAGAGGTATAAATAGGCTTTCAGAAAAGGTTATTTGGTGTCATTTGGACTTTGGAGGAAAGAGTTTTGTCTATTATTTGCTGTGAGACGTAAAAATCCTGTTTGGCCGATTTTGACCAAACAAAATGCAATCGGTTACATAGAGTAAACTGGTCTTCAGCAGTGATTGATTAAAACCCATTAACAATCAAATTTATTTTACCAATAGAAGGTGGGAGAATTGAAGGATTAATAAAAATAATTCCCGGAGATCACAAAGAAAATGATGTGAAAAGTGAAATAAATGTTCAATTTCCGTTCCCAAATAAGAAAGTCGATATAGCTTGCGGAAGGCAACAGTTTTACTTTGTTCAGCAAGATTTCATGGTTTTTAACCTCTATCCAAATTTGTGGAGCCAAGTGAAAATATAGAAGGTTTGTATTCCGCTTTTAAGTTTTAATGTATTTACGAAAACTTCAGTTTTAAGTTCTTCTAAATTTTCATGACGCTGAGTATACTTTGTTTTATGCAAAATATTATCTTAGATATGTAAAACAAGAATCTCTTAGCAAGTCCGCATTCAATGTTCATGAACTGAGAAATTGATATGTATTGATTTTCAATAACTGGACTCTTTATGATTGCACAATGGGTAATTTAATTTGTTTGAAGATATTTTTCTAATTATTGTTACACAATATTTTTTTTTTCAACGATTTTTTTGTCGAGAAAGAAATCGTACCATCTGAAATTGCATGTGTGAATTGTCCTTTGCTATAAAATGTGTTATGGTATACGTCGGTCTCAATCTCTCCGCATTGTATGGCTAAATCGGCAAAACATAATTTTTAGGGGGTCTCCGCAAAACGACATAGATTCTGAAACCAAAGTCCGAAAGCCCAAATAAAAATCTTCTTGATAGGCGGTTTATCCCTGAACAACCAAAACAAACATTCAAGCAAAAATAACGTTTTTAACTTTGAGAAAGGACATCTTACTGAATGTACAGGTTGTATGACTCACCAGCTGTTATATATATATCTATATATATACAGAATAAGGTCCCTTCGCGTGCATTCATGCACTGGACGACTTGAAGCTTCTTTGTAAGAGTCCATGCTACAATGCGCAGTAAAAATGTAAAGTGTTCGTTACATGGCTTCCTTACTAAAGTTATATCACACTGCAAAACCTGAGTGCGAAGAATATGTCCTATTCAATAACATGGATACGTAGGCACGGCATGACATGGAATTGAAGACACTGTTGACTGAATAGATACATTATTGTTGAAATTGATTTCTGTTGAAGTTGCTGAAATCTTGTGGCATTGTAGACAGTTGTAATCCTCACGCAGACATACTTATGATTGTGAGGACATAGTTCATCGACACCAATTGTTAACAGTAGGTCAGCCACTTTGAAAAAAAAAAGGCTCTAGGTTTTTCGAGTAGGGTAATGGTTGAGTAGAAAAATTTCAATGGTACCAGGTCTTATGACTGGTACCATTTATATGTGTGGATCATCCACCTGGGTGGAGGTAGAAATCAGAAGTGGTTGCAATTCTTTTTTTTGGGCCAAAAAAGGTCAAAAATTCAAAAAATTTTGCGTTTGTTTTATTTCAACTTCATATTTAAAATGGATAGCATTAATTTCCCTACGATATAACTGTTAGATAAGAAGAATTCCAACGTTGGAATCGGGAACTTCAATCTGGGGGTAATATTTAAGCCAGGAATTTCAATAATCACTTTTGTTGTAGTAGTGACATCCAAAATTGAAATAATAATGGTCAAATTACACCCAATTGGGGCAAAATATAAATAATGTACGATTTACATCTGCAGTCTTGCTCTGTTAAAATGGTGTAATTAAAGATCAGGATTGTGATGATGCACATAGGTGAAACCAACCAAACTGTTGATAAGCGTATGTACCAACGTAGAAGAGGGAACAAATCATGAAGCGTGGAAGTGGCTGTACACACACCTAAGCTGCACAAAACATTCCTTGAAATTAAAGGTGCAACAAGAGATTTCAAATAACAGGTGTCCCGATAAAATATGAAAATTCTGATTTTTGCACTGATGTAAAGCTTTCTATCAAAAATATCTCCAACTGTAAGGATTAAGCTGAGAACTGTTTCTTTGGTACAAAAATTTTGAGATTTCTAATTTTGTATAGGAGCAAATACGAAATTTAGCCTGTTTTCAATTGAAATATAAGCATATACAATCACCTTTTGTTTTCATTTTTAAGTTATTTCTGTAACCAAATAAAAGGTAGGGGATCTATCGTGCTTCTAATCCATATGAAATCACTACATATCACAGAAAATATGGATGACTTGAAATCTCTCGTTACACCTTTAAGGTCGTTGTCATTTTGGACAAAGAAACACTTTGATTTGAAAGGAGTGTTAAGGAAGTTATATACATGAAGCTGGAAGAGCCACCATTTAACAGGGGAGGAAGACTGCAACCAGGCCCGTAACCATTAGGAGCGAGGGAGGTGGACACCCAAAAAAAAATGGCTCAAAATGGCAAAGAAAAACGTTTTTGCAAGCGGAACGAGCCAAAATTAGGGGTTTTATGTTATTTTGTCAAAAAATTGTTAAAATTTTGGTATAAAAGGTCCACTTTTGTCAAATTTTCCTGACTACAACATAATTTGGCGGGGCCTACAATACTGCTATAAAGATCCCTCAACAATTTCATTCATCAAACTGACAATTCAAACCTGTCACGGGTCAGCGACCAAGTGCCACTTCAAGATCAGTGTTCCTGATAATGCATCCTGGATTGATGTGATACTGTAGCCTGAGACAAATATACCTACAGAGATCGGAAGCAAAGCTGTAGTCCATTGTTAACGGCTCGAGCGTATTGAACCAGGTCTGTTTCGGCTTGCAATGACTTGGCCACACGGTGGCGTTGTGAGCACCTCAAGTTTTCTATGAGCGAGGTATACTGCAAATCAGGCAATTTTACCCAATTTTGTGCTTCAATTCATGACCTAACGTGAATATAATTGTTCTTAGGACCGGCTCACATTAACACTTTATGTGTTTGGCCATGTCATCAATAACTTCTTTTTCATAAGACATAAGTCAAAATTAAAATAAAATGTCTAATTAGATCCTATTCTGTAAAAAAAATATGAGTTTGAGAAATAAACTGGTCCACATTTGTTTCAATTCTTGTGATATTGAAAGAGAAAATACACATTTTAATTAACTCAGTATATTTTGAAGATATTCAAAGAATGTCATTAATACATTGAAATTTGAGCAAATTCTACCTATAATCGACAAATGAGTGTACAAAATTGGGGTCATTTTAAACTATTCCATGGTTTGAATGCAAAAGTCATTGAGTACTAAACTGTGTTGAAGGCTTTTTGACAAATAACACGCACATGTGAGCATCATTGATTAAAAATAGCCCGCCAAACTCAAATCTTGGGGCTATACATTGAAATGTATTGAATAACGATTACTGCTTCTCGATCAGTCGAGGGAATCGTTGAATTACCATAACAATATCGTACCAGACACTGCACGCTGCAAACAATCCATTGATTACTTGCTTCGAATCTGTTAGGTATATTAATCTCAGACTGTAGCCACAATAAAAAGAATTACATGGTATGTATTATAACCCTTAAAGGGATTAGCAGCGATATTGCGAGAGAATCGAAAAATGTGGAAATGCATGTTTTAACTTATAAATCAGGGATACATGTGTACAATTCCATATAACTACTTTAATATAGAAACAAACCACCAAATAGTGAAAAAAGTTAAGTATTTGAGGAAATTTGTCATACCGTCTCCCGTAAATAGACATACAGCGATGACGTCTCATAATCTACAATAAACAGCTGATTGTGGTTTACACTAGCACAGAATAAACAAAGATCAATAATGTTTGTGTTTGAGGTCAAACTGTATTGATCATGGGGCACAACCTCATGCTTAAAATCTGGGATAGTCACTGAGAAAGGCGTTTTTGATCTCAAGTCGGAATTTTGATACGCACGTATAGAAAATTAAAGAATCAGATAAAAAAGTACTGCCTTGTGATTTAATTACACGGATTCAAGCCAAACACTGCATAGTTATGGTTGCATAGACTTGCACAGTAACAAAAATACAAAATATGAATTTTGATGATTTTGTCGATGTTTCGGATTAGCAAATCGCTGCAATCCCTTTAATGTGTGAATCACATTTTAGTGAAAACGATGCAAATGAGCTCATTAATATTCATAACCGATCAGAAAGTAGACAGCACATGACACCATCATGTTCTATCACCGTGCCCCCGTTAGAAGTTCACCGACGAATGGTTTTAGAATGTAAAGTGGATTAATGTAAATATTGAACATATGCAAATAAGATCAGTAATATTCATACCGTCCAAACAAGTATGTACAGCACAGATCTCAGTTATACCATGTGCACATTAGAAGTTCATTGGTTATGGTTTAGTATATAGAGTAGATTAATATATTTGTTGGCCATTCAGATCTGCATCCATCCTGGCAGGCATCCATCCATCTGCATGATCACATAGACCCTCCACACATCTATTATTTTTCTCATTTACCTGTGAAATTTAGGTTCTAAAAGGGGTTTGGATGGATGATATGAGTGCGAAATGTGTAAAGTTCGTCGACAAATATCAACTGTTTACAGTTCATATGGGTTTACGTACACAAAATGAACTTTAGCTTTGTATCAAACGGATTGAAATATGGTGTGAAACTTTACAGATGGGGAGTGGGTTGAGGTCATTCAATCAATTGGAAACTACCTGTAATGAATCGGATTATTTCCCATTTAAATTGCTGACTCTGAACATTTTATTAACATCATTTAATTGCTTCATTATTTTTGAATTGTATACAAATGCTAGCTAATACATCATGTACATGTAATGTACCCTATACAAGCATTCATATTGAATCTAGCACATATTTATACAAAGATCTTTGGAAATTTCACACATTAAAGGTGTCTGTTCTAATGGTACCAGGTTTTTACTCAATATGAGAGCCTGACACTTCACACACCCACATCTAAACAAATGCGGTTTTGATGAGGGTTTCCAATTAGAACAAACCGCACTGCCCTAAAGATAAACGGTGCTTGTTCGATTATGTGTATTGTGTTCTCTTTGATATGGAGAGCCTAGCACTTGCAATTCAACCCATCAAGAAACTGGGGGAACAAACAAACTTGTGTTTTGAAGTAGAGCGAGAATGCATAGTGCAATGCCCTATTCAAAAAAGTGGGCTAATAAAAACGGCGGTTGTTTGTTTATATTTGGGAATGTAATGGATTTGAGGGCTCAAAATTCGAAAGACAATGAGAAAATACGGCCTTTCATCTGAGATCAATTCCCCCCCCCCCCGACTCTCTCCCCCCCCCCACCTCCCTACCCCAATCGAAGCAATAAATTCGGGTAATTAGGGGGGCCCCCAAGACGATCGGAACATGCAACTTTAATGGTTAACAGTAAAACTGTGGTTTTGCTTCATATCATCCAAAAGACTCCATGTGGAGGAATTTGAAATTTCAGGGACGATGAGAAAAATATTGTATTCATTGGTATAAAAAAATCAAAACTGCAAAAATTTGGTCGAAGGAGGTCCTAAAACAATCGGAACACACACCTTTAAGTAATCTTCATATTGAATTCTTCTAAAATAAAAATATATAACTAAGGAATATATTTACCAGGGAAAGAGAAACGGCTTGCTTTAAATGTAACTATCAAAACACAATTAATTGAAATCGTGTCATTAATAATAATAATAAATAATTCTAACATTATAATGCACCTTTTTCCGGCTGGTTACAAGCGCAGGAACTATGAACAAATTTGGACAGAGACAACACAACACTTTCAACGGCAACAGTTGCAGAACCAGATTGCTATATACATCCAAACATTGAACCAAGTACACACAATGGGTTCAAAGAGAGCTTTTCATGATCATTTGCCATATCAATGAACCACGAGGGAGTAGTAATTCTGGTTAATAATAATGTCCCGTATTAAATTGAAATCCCGCAATGAGCACCATACCTAGAATAAATCCAGCAAGTGGACCACTGAGAATTTTGACTTGAGTCCAAGGCAAGTCTCTACAATTTAGACCCATGCCACACCATAGGCTATGAATTCATTTGGTCATGGCATTTTAATAATACAGTGGGAGGCTCCGCGTAGTTGTGTGAACGGGAGCGATCACTGAAACTGAAGCAATCACTGAAGAAATTGACACACTGATGGGCGAGACACCGCGAACCCCAAACCTGTACCCCGAACTTGGGACTCCCAGAGTCGCAATTTTGTATTTTTACACTTTTCAATAACTCAAAATCCGTACCTATCAGCTCCTATATTCTCTGTAAGTTACCGATTTCTAAGGAAAGTTTTCTAAGGAAACGGTAATTGAATATTTAAATCCCGTATATCTTTCCGTATATTGGAAGCAAAATGCGTGTTCAAAGATATACTCGCATCAATTACGTGTTGTAGTCACCAGTGGCCGAATGGACAGTAATACCTAATAGATCCGATTTGGGTCCTTATTAGGTTGCTTCTGGCCCTATCATTTGTAGAATATGTTGGGGTACCTGTACTTGTTACAGACATGCAAAAATCTGGTTTTTGATGATTTTTTTGGTTTTCTGATTTTGCAAATCACTGACAGTGCCTTTAAAGTGACAGAAGGAGATTTTTTGAGGATACGAATTTCTCTCAAATTGCACTGGATCAGTTTGTAGACCACCTACCAAAAATATTTCGAAGGTTTATTGGACAAAAAAGTCCAAAAGAAAACCGCAAACCTTGTTTTGAACTTGTCTGACTATCGTAATTGTCCCCATAGAACACAGTGCTTTGAATTTCTGCCGTGCACGACAGAAAATACTAAATCACCAACTTTAATATAGCCCTGTAATCATACAAATGTCTACACAAAAATGGTAATTAATAAATTGGGTTAATTGGGTTAATTAATTAATAATCATAAAACCTTAAACTAGAGACCAAAGTTTTCCATTTTACAGAAAAAAGAAACAAATGCCACATTGGCTATTTACATTTAATAACAGCATTTCTAGGTAAGGCTTATGATAAGAAACTAATAAATGCTCCTGGAATGGACCAAATTTGAATGCTGCTTTTAGAAAATGGAAACAAACACAGAATGAAATATTTGTAAAACGGAAAACTTTGGTCTCTACCTTAAACACTATTGGGTGCTATACAGTGCTCAAAATTTTGATCTGACATTGTAACATTGCCCCAGTTTACGGTAAGAACATGAGATATGAATGTAGTATTAGTAATGAGCAGGTCACAGAAGCTGAAAAATGTTATAAAATACCCAAGCTTTATATCTAGTTAAACCATTGAAGTACTTATCTCACAGAGTACCCTCACTACCCTGTTCATATGTTAACTGTACTGTCACATCTTGACATTAGTAACTATATTACCTGTATTTAATCTCCATTTACACAACTTGTATGTATTCAAAACATTTATTTACAAGTAAACAAAGCTGTAACATTTGAAGTTGACATTATATAATTGATTTGGGCTTATTAAAGAAAGTCCAACTACACACATGTGAAACTTAAAGTTTCACATGTGTGTGACATGTAGTATTTTACACACACTACACCCTACACTTTTTTTAAATGACTCTGGATAACATATATGGCATACCAGATTTAACTGAGTTGTCCCAAGACAATAGAGTAGCTACTGTTTTCACATCTTCATAAAATATTCAATATTGATTACATGGCCTTAAATTTTAAAAAGTTTGTATATTTTTGTGCACCCTGTATTACCATCGGAGCTCATCAAAACATATAATAATTAGATATTTTCTTGAAGCGCATGGTGTACCCTGTTATAATATGTACTTGGTTTTAAGATTCTTTACCACAGGTGAAAATACAATAAAGTATAATGTGATGAACAAAATCTGATGTTTTTCATAATATCACCCTATGTTTTAGTGACCACCCTGTATACCATCATGAAACTAGTATAGATGGTTTCCGTGAACCATAAGCTTTCCAAAAATATATAGTTTTATGGGTGCCAGATGTATAGTTTTGAAACTACATAGTAAATAAGTGAAAGAGGGTAAATCACAAAAATTTGGGTTTGTAATGCAAAGGTGTCCCACCATAACATGACCTCATTGGAAAGCATTCCAAATACGCAAAAAAAACAACAAAAAAACAGGTTCGAACAAATTGGTGGCGCTTCTTTCTGGAAATCTCAAGTCTCTTTAAGATCTAAAGTTAACAGATATTACACTTACAGAATTTGAACTCCGGTAAGAAAAAATACTTGTACAAGATTACATACCAGAATTACCTCAAAATGAGCTCTGTAGCTTTACTGATAAACTTACGTGGTTAGCCACATATTTGTCTTTGAACCACTGTTCCCTTTTTAGTATTCTGGTTTACAGGTTCTGAATTCCTGCCTGTGGCTGATCCAAAATGTTTTTGAAAAGCATTTGCTGGACTACAGTTATTCAACTGCTGCCTGGAATAGCTCTCATTTATGTGAAGGTATTGAAAGAGCTACAGAGGTTCTACAGTTCCATTGTACTGTTGGGTACAAATCAATAATTACAGCCTTATCTACCTATGTGAAAAATGATCAAAGTCTAATGACCTTTGGCCTTTGGCCAAAAGTCTAAATGATGATGATGGAATCTAGTAGAGCCATAAAGGCGGTTACATAGTGTCTTGCTACTTGCCGCTCAGTGGCAATCCGCTTGGTGTACGCCGTCTGCAGGATTGAGCTTTTATCTATAGCGGCACTTGGAACTACCTCATGAGCAGCACCACTCCAGAGTTAAGTTTTAATAAGTCAACTCAAAGCGATTTGCCACTTTGGTCAAAGTGGCAGCCCGGGTGGTAGGGAGATCGATTTATTGGCTTGATGCTTTGCCGCTTGGGTCACCACTAGCGATTCTGACATGATTGCGTAGTGACATAAATTTCATCATCAGGGCGGCAAAGTGGCATGACACTTTGTAACCACCTTTAATGCAAGCTGTGATAGACTTTATCAAGACCTTGGAGTATCTCCAATTGTTAAACTTGGGCTATAACTTTGAAGTATCAAATAGTAATAAAAATAATAAACATGTACTCCATTATGTAGTGGTTACTTGCATTTTTGCGAATAAGATATATCTCAAACACAACCAGGACGAAAGGTGGGATCCAATATGTACAATGCTATACCTATGCATATAACACAACACAAACAGACCAGGCGCATCAAAGGTTCTGTATAAATAATTGCCTGATCAATTACGTAACAGAACAATAACTCGTATTCAACCTCATTTACCAGTGGTGGTGCCAAAGTGAGAATTCTCCATAGTCTTTCCCCCACATATGCAAATTGATTTGAAAATACTTGGTACTCTAAATTTGTAAACATGAGCAGAAAATAATCTTTTCCTAGATGCATCGGTATAGAAAGGTTGAGTTGTTGACACTCTAGCGAATGCTATCACGAGAGCAAACTATCAGTTAATGTTGCACCTTATGACTTATTTTTATTAGTCAATTGACTAATAAAAATAACAGAGAAGCAACAGAACAAAGGGAGAGAGACCAAAGCTGTAAACGTTCAAAGATAACCAGGTTTATTCGGTTTCTGCGTTCATTGGTTGGAGGTATCCATATTTTGAGTGGATCTATGTACAAAGCTTCCATGAGCTTTCCTTCAGTGAAATAGTGTTCATGTCCAGAAAGTCTTGTATGTGATCAGTCCCATACATGCTCGGTGATGGCTCATTTTTGTGTCTAACGGGTCACAGTAGCTTTTTGGTGTTCATCGGTTCTTTTAATGATCTGCCAGTTTCACCAATGTCCTATGATCCACAAGGAATAGGTTGGAGTTCCTTGGGGACATGGTCCTTTGAAGTACACCTGGAGATTCTTCCTTTGAAGGACTTTGTAAATAGCTTAAGGGTAGGCAGGTAGGTAGGTAAACCAAAGTTTTAAATCTGGTTTTGTCCCCGCTAACAGGGGTGGCCGAATTCACCTCACATTCGCAGCAATACTGCTGCATGAGGATTATTGGAGCAAAAGATAATTGACCGGATGCCCTTCCTGATGTCAATGTGCCGGATGGCCGCCATTAGATCTCCAGAGCCGACGCCCTTGTAGGTAGATCTTATTTTAGTTCTACCAGGGTAACCAGGCTATGTACCCTCCTCATCAGATTTCCTTAGAAACCCAATGGGGGTGACGGTTTAGCCGCCGCAACCCGGCCTCAGGACAGGTAGTACTTGTTACCAGGATACCAGTAGCAGGCCCTCAAGAAAACCTGACCTGACAGAAAACCTGACCTGACTGACAGATGCCTGACAGATAATGCACAATTGCTGGAATGATGGGGGGAAAGCAATACTGTACTTATTCTCTCCCTTTGTTCTTGCACTTCTTGTCTATCGTTTTTATTACACATTTGACACAAAGGCTCAAGCCAAAAGATTATTTTCTCCTCAAATACGTATATTTTGCACTAATTTCATGACTCTTACTTCCCCCAGGAAAAGGTTTTGGCACATCCACTCCACATAAGGTTTCAAAAACTGAGCTCAAATCAATCCAAAGCTGCTGCACCTGATGATGTCAACATACCAATTCAATTTGGCCTGAGGGCTTTGAGTTTGCATCTGTTAATAAATCATACAATATATAACCCATGTCACCCATCGCAGATGCATAGTTATGGTCAGTTGTTATCCCATGGATAATCTGTTCACTAGAATTTGGCAAATGTAAGCTGTCCTTATTTTCCGCTTTTTGGTGTGATCTAATATGCCGCCGTATCCGATGCCTTCTAACATGTCTTCGGAATTGGTCAAAGCTGTGCCACCACTGGGAACAATAAATACAACGGAAAACCTGTGGACAGCCACTTCCAATTGCTATCTTCGGTGATAGAAAAGGCAGACCAAATTTTGGCTTAAGTGTAAGAACATGACATTTTGAATCAAAACAATTGGCAGTCAACATGCACTTTTTAACCTGAAGAAGCTTACAGGGGTGTCTATTCTTCCACTAATCATGGCAAACATTGGGGAATAACAACACCCAAGTGTGAAATAATTTCACAGTGTTGGTAAAAACTAAAAGAGTGTACCAGATCTTTAGATTCAATTGATATTTTGGTTTTGTAATTTGCAGAAACATCTTTAATTTTGAAAAGTGCATTGTGGGGCTGGAACAATTTTTGTTTCCATTTAAGATGTGCATCTGGGAGAGAAGGCTCTTGGATGTTGCACTTGGTCAATTTCAAGACTTTACCTGCTTGTCGGTTTAGAGTTCTTTGTTTTTGAGTCACCTGGAGGTGCCATTGAGCTGCAATGGAATGTGTACATTACAATGGTGGCTTAACCCTCTACCTGGACCCATGCTATGCAATTTCCTAGGCCTTGCACACCAAGGATTTTAGCGGTAAAGAATGGCCGATTGTGACATGCAGCCTGTGCCAATACACTTCTGTGCACAGACCAGCCAATATCGGGTTAGGTTCCGGCCAGAATTGCCTATGTCTCACTAGCTTTAGCAATGGTTCAGCTTCACTGCGCTAAAACAATGAAACAACTGAAGCGAATCTGGCCTACTTATAGGTTCCAAGGTATAGAATTAATTCATACGGATTGCAATGTTTTATGTGTACATTCATTTTTGCTTATCCACTGGCTATACAGGTAGTGCAAAAGAAAGCACACAGATCCAGTAGGGAAGTCCCAAACCTACTTAAGTTCAACAACAACAGTGTGAATATTTAATTCATCTTTTTTCCCCTTGACGGTGTCCCAGTGCATACAAGTGTTGGGGAAAAAAATGTGCGCTTGATTTGAGGTTAGTATCCATAAATGACGGGGAACATGCTCAGCCTTTTCAAATCACCCGTATTTTCATGCACTTTGGATGCAAGAAAATTGGTTTTTGATCCATTATTGACAGAGGATTTTAGCCTCCATATACTTGAATCCATTATTCCTACCCTAAAATAAAAAAAAAAAATTGGTTGCAAATATCCAGTTTTTAATTTAGGGATTCAACCAAGTTACAGAGTGGTTCATCACAATCATGATGCATCCTGCGTCCGCGTATTGTTATCCTGCGAGGGTGGCTTTAGCCGCCCGAGCGGGATAAAAATACGTCGGATGCAGAGTTTTGTTGATTGTGGATGAACCATCTGTACATGTTTGAATCCCTTTCACCATGAAAATCTTCTCGAAAACTATAATATCGTGTATAAGGCAACATATTATTCTCACTATAATACTAAAATGTTCCCAGTTACGGAAATCTTTCCTTTTAAAATATTTTGAAATCTAAAGCAACGTGGTGTTTTGGCAGGTTTGTTGCTTTGCAGTTTGCACCTGGTGTCCTAGCGTGTAATCGGAGTTCCAAACGTGACGAACAGTGCGTCGACGTAAGCATACTGCATAAACGCACTTCCAGATACTGCGCCGGCGTACGTGCTACTATTCATATCAAACTGTGGGGTTATACGGTTATTTGTTGAAAGGAATATGCATACCATACACATAATTGGAGTTCAGAAACAGTACAATCTTTTTGCATATCTCATTGGGACACTTGTTGATATAGGCAATTACTGAAGGCAAGTAGCATTACATTACATGTTACAAGGGGACTATAAAGGGTGAGGGCAGGAATGCAATCATCAATCAGCCAGCGAGATTCAAATACAATACTAGGTTGGGTACTTTTGGGGCCAGCTAAAATGTCAAAATAGTTATTTTTTGAGATTTCAACATGTTCCTTTTTTAGTAAAGGTTTTAAAAAATAGAAAAACATGATGTTAAAAGTTACATAGACTAAGCTAAACTTCCAACAAGTACTTACCAACACCTTTGACTTCTACCTCTATTTTCACGGGTACCTCTGCTTCTACCTCAAGAGGGTTCTTCATTAAAAGCTCTCGACACTTCCTGCAAAGATCACACTTAATCTCTTACGTTTGCCTGTACGTCTTAAAAATAAAAATGCATCCTCTACATATTTGTAACAAATATACTAAGACAACATGCAAAAATACTGCAGTTAAAACTTGTTAAGAACCCAAAGCAGGATATAACCAAACAGGGTCAATGTTCACTGAGGGGTCATTAGAGGTCAAACTGTGCACCCCCCAGAAAAGTTTTGGACCAGTGATTCTTGTATAAGTATGAAGTTTAGAATTGGTCAATATGCGCAAGAGTAAGCAG